>JBBPBX010078686.1:0-13481 GCA_038048925.1 Garcialebias charrua
ACCCCGACTCTGGACACAGAGTTAGAAAGTCTAGCAACAGGCATAATCAAAAAAGGTGGAAAAAAGCTCAGCGCCGACCGTACTGTCAAATTGGCCTTTCTGTTGAAGACCAGACTGGACCATGAACTGTATAAGAGTGGGGACCTTGAGGATGAACTGGCTGATGAAAAAAATAAACTGGCTGATGAGAAAACTAAACACGAAGGTACCACTTCAGAGTTTGTGTCATACAAGAAAACGACAAATACAGAGATTGAACGTTTAAACAATGAAATACTGTTGCAAACACATTCATATGAAGAAAACATTCGGTCCAGAGGACAAAAATATGACGAGTCTATCAGAGAGAATGAAATATTACAGCAACAGGTACAATCGATGTCTAAAGATCTACAAGAGAACAAGGAAAAAAGAGAAGAAGCCCACACCCGGTGCACAATGTTGAAAATAGAGTATGATAAATTAAAAGAACAACTAAAAGAGAGCACTCAATTCGAGGAAAATAGAAAACTCAGTGAACAGTGCACAGCGCTACAAACTGCAGTTGATTGTTTACGCAGAGAATTGACTGAAAGTAAGGTGGAACTGACCTTAACTAAAGAAAACCTCTTTAAAGAAAGGGAGAGGTGGGTGGATGTTGTGGCAAAGCATTCTCAAGGCATCACACCACCACCCCCACCACCTCCACGCGGTGATGCAGAACAGCTCACCGTACCTGTTAAGACCCGCCAGTCGGAGCAGGGACTTGCGTCCTCAACATCAACACCTGCACATGGATCACAGGTAAATGGGAATAGCAATGATGCTAAACTTTCTATTCCAATACCTGAACTCCAGAAGCTTTCTAGATACATTCAACGCTTTGAGCCAGGGCCGTTGGGTTCAATCTATACAAAGAACTACCTAGACTCTCTTGATTTCCAGCTGGGTAATTTTCCAAATGCTACTGCTGAGGATAAAATTGCGCTGATCAGGCTCACCGCAGACTGGCCTGTATATAACTTCATTGTTCGCCAACCGGACGCCATAAAAACAGATTACAAACTGTTGCGTGATACTCTTATACGAGAGTTCACTCCAAACATGGGGCCTGGTGGCTACCCTGATGCCGAGAAGGTCGTGCAAGGTAAGAAGGAGCATCCACAGGCATATTACCAGAGAATGTTCCAGGCTTTCTTTGGTAATCGCAATGAACCGGGCATGGAGGACGACGTAGGTTTTAAATACCTTTTCGGTAAAAACCTCCACCCTGATATAAAAGAGTCAGTTCAAGTGATGGCTAATTTCAGAGACAAGACCATCAAGGAAATGAAACAATGCGCCGTAAATGTTTTCGAGGCCCGCATGGAATGCAGAACACCCGTAGAGGTGTTCACGAGTGCGAGAGCCGACTCCCAATCGCTGGAACTGGAAGGGACGCGAGCACCAGCTCCCTATCCACCGACAGGCGAAAAGAAACAGACCTTTCACCCTGACAAACCACAAAGTGGGGGTGTCCGCTTGAGGAAAAACCCAAGGTGGCTCAAGCAAAACACGGAGGGTGAACAAAAGGATCAAAAGGGGGGTGCGCGTCCAACGAGTAAAGATTATGGGTACAAGGGTAACCCATATAACCAAGGGTGGTCCCAGCAGGAACCCCCGAACCAAGGGTGGTCCCAGAGGGGACACCCGAAGCCAGTCTGGGCCCGGAAGGGGCCCCCACGCCGTGGACCTGCTCCCCCTACCCCTCAAACTGAACAGTCCGAGACAGACAAAAAATCGCAGAAGTCCCGGAGGAAAGGCCGTAGCCCTCTGTCCCCAGAAGTCAAGGAGGAAATACGTCAGATGTTCGACACGTGGGAAAATACTAAAAATGAGAACAAACCCGGTGTGATGTGTAGCACTATCATTGATAGTAACTCTGAACATTCTAACAACAACAATGCCACAGTTGCTGGCAGTCACCAAGACATTGGTGGCCAGGATGCTGACAATCAGGGTAATGACAGTCGAATCGTTGACAGTCCAGAATGTGACAGTCAACAGAACGTTGACTGTAACCATGACTTCATTGCTACGGAGCCTGAGCACCCCTCGTCAGAAAAAGGGGGGGAAAGCTCACTCACCGTTGAAAGTGGCTCGCCACGAACTGAACAGTCAGACCCATGTGTGTCTGCACTAACAGTACTGATAAATGAAGGTCACACAGTCAGGGGTAGGCGTGATAAACGTCGGAGACAACCTGGTGAGTTCCTGTGTGACATTATCAGAAAGGGGCCCGCTAAGAAGGCTTACCTGTCCATCACGTTGGAAGGGATCCTCAGAAAAGAGGCCCTCTTGGATGGTGGGGCAGACATATCCGTTATGTCACCCACACTGTTAGAAGAGCTGCGGCTGGCCGCTAGCGGTGTTGACAGGGAAATACCCCTCAGAGAATGTGCTATAGTTTTGCAGGGTCTCTCGGAGACGAGTACAACCCTAACAGCTATAGCAATGGTTCACATGCAGATTGGTGAGACGACACTATACCACCCGGTATACGTGTCCACCGTTGACTCATGCCCATTTTTGGTTGGCCAAGACTTTATAAACCGCTTCGACGCGGTTATAGATTATGGCGATCAGACAATGTGGACCAGAGTGAGTCAACCACTGCCGATCGATATGCCTACACAGAGTAACACTGACCGTCTAACGGCAGGTACCGCGGAAGGCAAAAGGGAATGCTCAGACGAGAGCACAATCCCTGTGGGTGAACCTCCAACTACAGGTGAGGCAGTAGAGGTCCAACAAGAGAGCCCCCTCTGCGAGCTGAAACAGTTGGCACTCACCGAACACTACCTACCACAGGTAGTCAAAGGTGTTGAGATTCAAGGATCCCACACCGATGATGCTGTTCTGTCCCCTTGGACGGAGAAATCAGCGATCAGCCAAGCTTTCTTTGGAACCTTGGTTAAGAAACAGTTGGGTCTCGGAATGAACAAAAAGGCTTTCCGCTTCCCGTTAGACCCCAACGATAAACAGGTAATGACTGCTAAAGGGATCATTGACCTTAAACTAATCTGGAACCAACGAGAACTGGATCACCCGTTCCTCGTGGTCCCGAACTTACCACATGCAACCTACATAGGCTCCGACATTTTGGTAAGATTAGGTGTCCGAGTGGACGTCAACAACAATGCACTGTGGTCACTAGATACAGCCACGAAGGACTCTCCTGTGTTAACCACAGAGAACCTTAAGGCTGGACAGACCATTCCAGAGGTCTGCCAGGTTGCTAACAGCCATAACACTGTGGTGCCACCTCAGGTTATGAACAAGCCGGTGATGATTCACATCATGAAAGGACAGGCTATTAGAACAAAACAGGCATGCTTTCAACCATCTCCTATGTTTTTCAACTTAGGACTGTCCATGGAGGCCACATGCCAAGTGACCCTCGACGGCAGAACCACGACTGTCGCTGTGTGTAACACGAGCACAGAAGAGGTACTGATCCCAAAGCGCTCACAGCTAGGATGGTTGATCTCTACTGATTTTCATGATTTTGAACTAAGCATTCCATTTCTGGGAGGACTCCCAGAAAACTTGATCCCAAGTCATCATTCGGGGCGAGTCTTGTTCACAAAACCAACACAGGCCATAGCTCTTTTCTCCCCCACTGAGTCCGACCGGGACATTGTCCACAGGTTCGGTTTCAACCAAGGAGAAAGTCTAGGCCCTCAAACTTACAGTGCACTACCTGTTGACAGGTTTTATGACACTGAAGGGGACTCACTGGAGCTCCCCAGAGAACAAGAACCGCTCTCATTTGCTTCACAGATAGACCAGGTGGTCGCTCAGGCCGACGCCTTGGAAACTGATGAAGACAGGGACAAACTTCGCAAAGTTCTGCTAAAATATGAAAAATCATTCTCAACTGACTCGATGGATTGTGGGTTGACCACGCTCCACACAGTGAGCATTCCAACCCCGCCTAATGCTCCACCTGCATTTGTCAGACAATACAAGATTCCTCTGGCAGCACATCAACCTATCAGGGAAATCATTAATGACCTGTTAGAAAAAGGTATCATCCGATACTGTAACAGCACTTACTCTGCGCCTTTATGGCCGGTGTTAAAACCAAATGGTAAGTGGAGACTCACTATAGACTACCGAAAGCTAAACAAACAAGTTCCCTTATCCAGATGGCCTATGACGCAACTCCAACAGGAACTGCCCAAGGTCACCAATGGTAAGTACTTCTCGACCCTCGACGTCGCCTCTGGTTTTTGGACCATCCCTGTGCGCGCCGAGGACCAGTACAAACTAGCTTTCACTTTTGGTGGCCGTCAATACACCTTTAACAGGTGTCCCTTTGGCTACGCTAACTCACCTGCAGAGTTCAACATCTTCTTGAACAAAGCATGTCCAGACGCCCACGAGCGTGGAACACTGATCTACGTGGACGATGTCCTTTTGAGGCAGCCAACACTGGACTCACATTTGGCTGAGATCGACCACGTTCTGAATCAGCTAACAACTGCTGGTGCTAAAATATCACTGTCGAAGTGCCAGTGGTGCAGAACCAAGGTGGACTACGTTGGCCTACTTGTAGGTCCAGACGGAGTACAACCACAGCTGACTCGCACCCAAGGCCTTGACAATCTCAAAGTCCCCACCAGTCTCAAAGAACTACAAAGTTTTCTTGGCGTGTGTAACTACTCGAACCAGTTCATAGAGAACTATGCAGACCTTGCAAAGCCACTGACTGAACTCCTTAAGAAAGACGTTCCATTTGTCTGGACTGACAAACAGCAGCAGGCTATGGACGCTCTTATAAACAGGATCAAGTCAGCCCCTTGTTTAGTCTACCCGGACTACAACAAAGAGTTTTACTTGGAAGTGGGCTTCTCAGCTCATTGCATAAGTGCAGGTCTATACCAGATACACGACAGAGACAAACGTGTAGTAGCCTACGCCAGCAAAACGATGGCAGGCCCCGAATTGAGATTCTCAGACTGTGAGAAAGCTTTACTGACCACAGTGTGGGCAGTTAAACATTTCTCCAGCTACATTGGTGGGCAGAAAATCATTGTGGAAACACAACACCAGCCAGTGACCTTCCTTAACAGTGAACGCATCAGAGATGGTGTGGTGACAAACTCACGTGTTGCAACGTGGCTCATGGCACTTCAAAGTTTTAACCTAGACATCCGTTATGGTCAGAACAAGAAGTCTCATCTGGGGACGGACTTGGCAATCTGCCAGAAGTGTACACAAGATGTACCAGCCACCCAGCCGCCGGTTGAGGTAAAAACCCCAGTAACTGAAGACCCGAATCACCACTTCTTTGATGACAATATCTGCAAAGATATGACAACATTGTACGTGGATGGATCTTCATTCCTCCGCGACAAGATCTGCAGAGCAGGTGTTGGAGGGGTCCTCCTCCAAGGCCAAGAGCAGATAACTTTCAGCTACAAATTAGGATCTCAGACTTCTCAGTATGCTGAGATTGCAGGAATCCTAATAGCTCTCCAGATTGTAGTAGAACGCTCCATCAAGACGCTAGTCATCTGCACTGACTCTAACTATGCTCGTTTGAGTTTCGCTTGTCACCTCGCTGTGTGGAAACAGAACGGTTTCCTAACAAGCGACAGAAAAGTGGTCAAACACAAAGAGCTTTTCATAGCGTGTGATCACTTGGTGACATCACATGACTTACAGATCTACTGGAAGAAGGTTCCAGGGCATTCTAGAGTCCCTGGCGATGACAAACACTACAATGACATTGCAGACTCCTTAGCCAAAGAAGGAGCCGACGAAGGTCCTCTATGGTCCTTCGACCCCTCCTGGTTAATCGAGACTCTGCCAACACAACCTTCAGTCAGAGTTATGGCAGTCACACGTGCACAGGCCGCGGACAAACCTGCTGACAACGCAGTCTCCGTACGACCCGCACTGACTGACCCTGACATCATCCAACTTCAGAAGTCGGATCCTGCTATCAACTCCATGATACTGTATCTGACTGATCCGGACAAGAACACTCCGTCTAAAGACGAACTGGATTCCGATCCAGACCTTAAAGTCCTTTATCAGCTGCGCAAACAGCTTAAACTACTCAAGGGCATCCTGACTTTCGCTCATGGACCAACGTCCTCACCTGTGTTCGTGGTTCCCCATGACCAAAGGGGGGTGATGTTAGTTCATGCCCATGATCTCCCGTCCGCAGGACACAAAGGAGATAAAGCCACGCTGACGGCATTAAAACAAATTGCCTATTGGCCTGGAATGAAAAAGGATGTCAAGGACTACATTGAAGGGTGCGTGGTCTGTGGCCAGTTTCAGCCAACCAGACCACTTCACAGAGCACCACTGCAAAGCAGAGGCATTGCATTCCCATGGTCTGACCTCCAGATCGACTGGGTTGGACCACTCACTAAGAGCTCTAGAGGAAATAAATATTTTCTCACGGTAACCTGTGCATTTACCAAATGGGTAGAATGCCTACCAGCTCCTAACGACACAGCACAAACACTGCTATGTTGTTAATGAATCATATATTCTCAAGGTTTGGACTTCCCCTTCGGGTGAACTCAGACCAAGGTACACACTTCACAGGTGAAGTGATGAAAGAACTGTGGAAGACGCTAGGCGTCAAGGCCAACTTTCATGTCGGCTACCACCCACAGGCTTCAGGCCAAGTTGAGAGAGCAAACAGAACTGTGGTGAGTATTTTGAAGAAATACGTGGCTGCAAACCACAAGGACTGGGATGTGAAACTCCCTCTGGTCCTCATGGCCATAAGAGCCACTCCACACACATCAACTGGCATCTCTCCCTTCGAGATGATGACCGGTCGACAGATGACTCTCCCTCTACACCTGTTGTACCAACCAGGCGACGCCGTCATGGCGACAGCCTACACTACACAACAATACATGAAAGATTTGAATGTACACCTCAGAAACACTTTTGCTTTCGCCCAGAAAAACCTGGAAAGGTCCGCTGAAGGACGCAAGGCGTACTATGACCAGAAGGCCTCTCACAATGAACTCCAAGTGGGAGACAGAGTCTGGTACTATACGTTCGCCCCAGCAACCGGGAAAGGAGAGTCCGGGACCGGAACTCTCGCCCGCAAACTAATGCCCAGGTGGACTGGACCTCATCTGATAACAGACAAAGTGTCCTCAGTCGTCTACGAGATCAAAATCAGCAAAGGCCGCAAAGAGCCAATTGCTAAATGGGTACATCGAAATCAGATCAAACCTTACAAGGCGTTCAATGACTCCACAAAAGACAAAGATCTCACAAACTCACCGACTTCATGGGATAATAAGGTCGTCCAAACACAAGTTAGTAAATAAACTAATCAGGTTTAAACTACCATATTTCCCACCCTATAAGTCGCATTGTCCAACTTGAACTTAGAAACGCTAAGTCCAACACCCACAACAAAAACTAATCTTAACAACCATTTAAATCCACAAGATTTAAGTTGACCTCGGTCATAAAGTTGAGACCTGTTTTCTTGTGTGTTGCACTTTGGAATCTGACGACAAGAGTGTGTCGAAGCAGTGAAACGTTGTTTCCTTGTTGTTTAGTCATTACTGTTGTCATTATTTGAGATATTGTTGTGGTTCTGGACACTCCCAGCCAAAAAAGGTTTTGTATTAACATTGATTAATGCATAAGATGGATCTAACTATGCCAACATGCAGTTCGTTTTGTTAAATCTCAACCGTTGAAGAGTCAATGTAGTTTAAAGCTACTCAAGGTACCATAAACTACACTGGCCTCACGATTTCTAAATTGAACCGATTCGATCGTTTCTATTCTAGATTATCTATTCATTTTGATGAGTCTCGCCATAGACTTCAAAATTTATTAGGTACACCAAATCCTACGTCGTTCGTCTAAAAGACAACAGACATTTAGATCAAACTATATTTCATTTTTCTACTTTAGTTTAACCTAAACTAAGTAATGAATGGAGGAATAGTTTGGAATTAGAGGCCTTCGTTACAGAAGCCCTCCAAAATTCTATAGGTATAGATCCCTATATCTAATTTACAGAATTGATCCACCCCTTAATTGGTAATTATAGCTGATCTAAACCATGATAGCTTACATACCAGGTGCATATAGGTAGGGCCTAATGTAAAATCCCAATCATAAGCCCACCTAAAACCACATAATTGCATGACACATAGAACCAGAGTGGCACTGACTGGAGACCAACCAGCCAACAACCTTCGATGTGGGGACCTGCAGCTCCAACGCTTGGTCTTCAACCTTCATCCAAGGATCGCCTCCTCTGCGTCAATCGAGGGATCCCCTCTACATGCTGATTATGAAAACAATTGTTGCTGATCAATCAACAAAACTAATCGTTGTGGATTTACTGCTGTGGGATTACCGCTGTGGATTATAAGACTTTGTTTTCCAAAGGATCACAGACTTTGTTTTCCAAGAGTTAACAGACTCAGTTTTCCGAGGGATTAAAAGCTTACCGCAATGGGATTACCTACGAACAGTATGGAAGTTCCAAAAACTTTATGGGATTATAATTTTTGATTTTTTCTTTTCCACTCGCCGGATTACTTCAAGATCAGAGACAGTTCAAGGTTTCCTTTCGTGTTGGACCCCATCCCCAACGACTGGCGATGGCTTCCAAAAGGGGGGAGATGTAGTGGACATGACCTTGTCCACTTTTAAGACACCTGTGTACTTTTGAACTGTCCAGTGATGACCTTTACTGACCTCTCAGTAAAGCAAGACATTTACTACACAATCATTCATTTAGCTATAATCTGATAAATATAGTCACCAAAAGAGACTATTTCTATCTTTGATTTTATTCTAATGTGATCAAAAGAATAACTTTTGTCATTTTCATGATGTGTGCTTTTTAAGCTGTGTTATTCTGTGAGAGTTAAACTGTGTCCACTGCTGTGTTAAAGGGAAATATCGGGTCACAGAGACCCGACTGTTCTGTTTAGAAATAAGAAGACAGTTTAATCAGTTGTTTTTCATTGAACAAGGCTCCAGCTTTCTCTGTCTGTTCCTAAACAAATCTCCCTCTGCTGCTGCTTGTTAACCTTGGGTTTGATAAGACAAATGAACTCCTCGACTGGTCCTTCCTTAAGTACTAGTCTAAGCTGTGCTGAAACGCTTCAGTGAGTTGCTGGGAACTTCCAAAGAGATGTGAACTTTCCCAAGAGCTGGACACGTGTGGTCAAGAGCTAACGACCGGCGTCTTCAGCTAAGGACTGATAACAGGCTGTTATGAGTCTACTTCGAACAAGCCGAGCTCAAAAACTTTGTTTATTCCCTCCTGGAATAAGTTTATCTTGAAGTCAGAGGCCTGAAGCTGACATATTCTCTGATGACCAACGCGGAAGCCAGGAGACGTTGAAACGTAAACTAAAACCAGTTTTGGACGTGCTGAGACTAAAGGACTCTGTGCATCTGAAGGCTGGTGTCTTCCCTCTTACCGGGCTGTCGTCAAAAGGTAAAGGAGCTGTTTACAAAACGTACCTGGATTTTAGCAGAAGTCTGATGGGAAGTGTCACTCTGGTCTCATGCTCAGGATAATGTTCTTCTTAATTCTTTCCTCCTATTTCTTTTCCCTCTCAACCTAAGCTGGAAACTATATTTTTAAGCTAAAAGAGCCCACAGACTAAATATGTTAACATCCAATATTTAAGTCTGTTGTGTTAAATTTAAGTGTGCTGACGTATTTGAATTGAAAGAAAGTGAAATCATGTCAATCAAGTGTAATGGTGTTAATTTAGTTGATTTATTTTAAATAAATGATAGTGTCTCTTTGACATATCAAACTAAGTTAACGTGTCCATTGTCACTTAATGGCTCTGTTTATTTATCCATCATAAAGATCACAGAAATATTGAATAAACTGAAAAAGAAGAGAATCCGTGAATTTACTATTCAATCTGAATAAGTAGATTAATTAAGGATAAAGAGGTCAGTATTAATATTGACCTCCACATTAATTCTTACAGTTACATCATATATAGTTTTTGAGCAAGTCCTTTTTGACCTTTTTCTTAAATGTATACATTGATTTTGCATTTTTAACATCACTCTCCAGAACATTCCACAATCGAACTCCCTGAATTGAGGTAGACCATTCAGTCTAGCATGCATATTTTTGGTATGTGGTAGGAAACTGGAGTACCTGAAGAAAACACATGAATGGAGAGAACATACAAACTCATGGTCCTGGGCTGGGATTTGAACCGGCAACTTTTTCTACTGAGAGGCAACAGCTCTACCAACTGAGCCACCGTGCTGCCTAAAATAAGGCCTTGTTTTCAGTCAAACTTCTGTCGGATGTTAAAATCAGTTTTTAAATTTTTTTTTTGCTTCTACTGACCCAGTTAGAGTCAGAGACATGGTCAGTTTCTTTATTGTCATTCGCATCACATGTGGTACATGTGGTGGAACGAGATTGTGTAGTCAGGGTCCCAGTTACATCCCACAATAAAATGTAAAAGAAAACAGTAATAAGATCTAAGATATGAAGTAAGAAAAACAAAAAATACACTAAGCACTAATAGCATAAAAACAATATGCTGAACAGCAGCACGAGACTGTCCATACTGGACTGTCTATACTAGACTGTCTATACTAGACTGTCTATACTACATTGTCTATACTACATTGTCTATACTACATTGTCTATACTAGACTGTCTATACTAGACTGTCTATACTAGACTGTCTATACTACATTGTCTATACTAGACTGTCTATACTAGACTGTCTATACTAGACTGTCTATACTAGACTTTCTATACTAGACTGTCTATACGAGACTGCCCATACTAGACTGTCTATACTAGACTGTCTATACTACATTGTCTATACTACATTGTCTATACTACATTGTCTATACTAGACTGTCTATACTAGACTGTCTATACTACATTGTCTATACTAGACTGTCTATACTAGACTGTCTATACTAGACTGTCTATACTACATTGTCTATACTAGACTGTCTATACTAGACTGTCTATACTAAACTGTCTATACTAGACTGTCTATACTACATTGTCTACACTAGACTGTCTATACTAGACTATCTATACTACATTGTCTATACTAGACTGTCTATACTAGACTGTCTATACTAGACTGTCTATACTAGACTGTCTATACTACATTGTCTATACTAAACTGTTTATACTAGACTGTCTATACTAGACTGTCTATACTAGACTGTCTATACGAGACTGCCCATACTAGACTGTCTATACTAGACTGTCTATACTACATTGTCTATACTACATTGTCTATACTACATTGTCTATACTAGACTGTCTATACTAGACTGTCTATACTACATTGTCTATACTAGACTGTCTATACTAGACTGTCTATACTAGACTGTCTATACTACATTGTCTATACTAGACTGTCTATACTAGACTGTCTATACTAAACTGTCTATACTAGACTGTCTATACTACATTGTCTACACTAGACTGTCTATACTAGACTATCTATACTACATTGTCTATACTAGACTGTCTATACTAGACTGTCTATACTAGACTGTCTATACTAGACTGTCTATACTACATTGTCTATACTAAACTGTTTATACTAGACTGTCTATACTAGACTGTCTATACTAGACTGTCTATACTAGATTGTCTATACTAGACTGTCTATACTAGACTGTCTATACTACATTGTCTATACTAGACTGTCTATACTAGACTGTCTATACTAGACTGTCTATACTAGACTGTCTATAGACTGTGAGCTGGGGGAGCACATTGCACCTGGTGCCCAGTTTTGGGTAAAAACGGTTTTCAGCCATGGAACGTTTGATTCTGCAGCCTGCATGCATGTGAAACAGCTTTTCAATGTCAAAGTCAACTTTATTGTCAATACTGCAATATGTACAGGGCATACACAGGATAGAAATTACATTACTCTCAGACCCCTGGTGAAAAAAAACATTTAACCATTAAAACATTTAATAAACATTAACGTAAAATGTGATAATAAAAGTTCTAAAAGTGTGATACTTTTCTGAATTGTAGCATAGTAGTATAAAAATATAAAAAGTATATCTATAAAATAAAATGAAGGTTCTGACATTGACATTTGTAGTAAAGTGACAAAGAAGCGTATGAAGTGAATGTACAAAGTATATGTATGAACTTTTTAGTAACAGATGCTTACTTGTACACATTGCAAGTGAGCTTTTTGCTCTTTAGGTCAAAACTAAAACAATTTTTGGGGCATAAAATTAACAGTTTAACTCCAGGAACAGGTACTGCTTCTTGGGTAAGCTGAAATGACCTGTTGATGATTCTTTCAAAGGCTCTCAAATATAAAAGTGAAGCACCACCTAGTGGATTAACATAAAAATTGAAAGTATAGGGATATGGGTTAAAAAAATACTGAGAGGAATGCATTATTTCATGATAATATAAATATGCAATTAAAATTTGTATTTACTGTGTGTTCTAATGTTGCCAGTAAGGAACACAAGTGTAGTAAAGTTACTGTGAGGTTATGGGAGCATTCCAAACACTGTACCTGTAATTCTGAAAAAAACTAAAGTTGAAGAATGTTTAGGCGTCAGAAAAAAACCATGATAATTATAAAACAAAACAAGATGAATTAATAAGTAAAACACAAAATGAATGTGTGGCTGTTTTTTCCTCATAAGGGTTAAATAGCTTGACACAAAGTGTAGGCTATTAAAGCACAATCAGTTTGGGTGATGATAAATATGCATGTTTATGATGCATATAGATGTATAAACGTGTATTTAGATTATTTCCAGGCTCATAGGCTGAGTCACATCCTAGTGTTACTCCTACCCACATGTCTGTGCCTTTAGATTTTAAATTTGAAGTCACAAAGAAAAGTAATTGACGTATTCTGTTGTTCTGTTGCAACACAGTACACCCATTCACAAAATCAATACCCCATCAGTTGTCAATCCCAATGTGACGTCAGTACGACGATATACTACAGCACACACAGGTAGTGCAAGCCGACAACAAACTGTTAGTTTGAATGCTTGTTGAAAAGGATTTACAATAACACTTTAAAAAAAGAAAACGCTTGGGTTTGTGATTTGTTTTCAAGCGCAGCTCAGACATTTTTGTTTCAAGGTGTTTCTGCCAAGAAATTCTTATTCATGAGGCCATAAAGTCCTGTTCACCTTCACTTTACATAAAAAGTATGAGAACACACTTTGCTCCAGGGTAAACAAGCAAAATAAAAGTGTCGGGCGTAACATTTGTGTAAAGGTGTCAAATGGGATTTGGCTTTAACTAAGCACCTAAATTCTTTATCGTTCAATATTTCTGAAACGTCGTCTGCACAAATAAAAAAATCAATGTTCAAACTAACATCAAACCCCCACCCAAACTTATTAAGTTTCTTATGAACAACCACGTAAAAACATATATACAAGAAAAAAAAAAACTTCTTAAATCAAAAAATAAAATGATGAGTTCA
>JBBPBX010078687.1:4388-16569 GCA_038048925.1 Garcialebias charrua
CGAAGAGACGTCGTCTGCCGAGGCGAGCGAAGTGACGTCTGCGGTGCTGGGACCCTCTGTCGAGGACGAGGCGTCTGTGGCGTTGGGTTCCTCGTCGTCGGGCGGCGAGATGTCGGCTTCGTTGAGACCCTCGTCGTCGGGACCCTCATTGTGGGGACCCTCGTCGTGGGGACTCTGAGACATCGTTGGGACCCACGTCATCGGGACCCTCGTCGTGAGAACCCTTGTCGGCGTCGAGATGTCTGCTTCGTTGAGGCCCTCATCGTCGGGACCCTCGTCGTGGAGACTCTCTGAGACACCGTTGGGACCCACTTCGTCGGGACCCTCGTCGTGGGGACCCTCGTCGGCGTCGAGCGACGTCGAGACTGCAAGCGAGGGGACCACCGTCGAGACTGCAGGCGAGGGGACCATCGTCGAGACTGCAGACGAGGGGACCATCGTCGAGACTGCAGGCGAGGAGTAGTCGTCGGGCACCGAGACGTCGCTGGGGACCTCCTCGTCTTCTTCGTCGCCGGGACCCTCGTTGTCGTCAGGAGGTGAGACCACAGGCGGTGAGTCTGCCGTCATGACGTCTGCTTCGGTCGGTGAGTTTCCGTTGAGATGTTTGCTTCGGTCGGCGAGACCGGTGTTGAGACGTCTGCAGCAGCCGAAGCGTCGAGGTCTGCAGCAGCCGAAGCGTCGAGGTCTGCAGAAGCTGGAGACGGTGGAGTCTGGACTGCAGCAGCTGAAGAACCAAGGACCAGAGATGGCATGTACTTTGCTACAAAAGCTGCCTGCCAACGTTCCAGCTCCTCCTGCTCCTCCAGAAAGCGAAGGTTGGGCTGTACATCAGGTGGCGAGCGAGGAGGAGATGGACAGCGGGGTGCAGCGGCGAGGCGAGGTGGAGAGGGATGAAGCTGAGAGTCGGTGGTCTTGCCTCTCCTTTGCCGCCTTTTCCTGCTGCGTTTGCGGTGCGAGCTAAGGACGGGCACACCCCAGAGTTCATCTTCCAGCTCATGCGACGAGCAATAAGCCGGTGGGGTGGAGGAAGAAGCTGGCTTAAAAGCCAGGTGGCTCCCCCAGAACTGAGACCTCATTTCCTCCTCCTCCACAAGAAGAGGTGCTGGTAGGATCTCCACCTCCGGGCTGTGGTGACCTCGTCTCTGGACGGGTTCGGTCCGAAACGCCCCCCACCGGATGACAGGCTCCTCCATCCGCTCCTGCTTCTCCTTGTCCCGTTGAGCAGTTTTGTCTGCCTCACGGGCAAGCCATTCAAAAATATCTATTTTTCTGCTGGGCTCTTTCTGACCTGGGCTTTCTGTCATGATCTGCTGTTTAATGTTTGAACCCACGAGCAGAAAAACAGACTGGCTCACGAATGCAAAAATGAATAATGATTTATTTAACAAAAATAATAATCCGCTCATTCTCAATCAGTTCATCTGGACAGTTTCTTTTTAGCAGAAACGTTTCACCCTCACTCCAGAGGGCTTCCTCAGTCAGAGTAGTCCAAAGCACACTGAAGTTAACCCACCAAGTAAGCAACTTATGTGGACCAACCAGTTTGCTGTAGCCAAGATGGTTTCTGGGGGTGTGTCCCTCGTCGACTCCTCCCAGGCAGGCAGACATGTCCAAAGTGGTTCAAGACAAGAAAGTTAATTCTCAATAGTCCAGGTATCAAATCCGCTCATTCTCAATCAGTTCATCTGGACAGTTTCTTTTTAGCAGAAACGTTTCACCCTCACTCCAGAGGGCTTCCTCAGTCAGAGTAGTCCAAAGCACACTGAAGTTAACCCACCAAGTAAGCAACTTATGTGGACCAACCAGTTTGCTGTAGCCAAGATGGTTTCTGGGGGTGTGTCCCTCGTCGACTCCTCCCAGGCAGGCAGACATGTCCAAAGTGGTTCAAGACAAGAAAGTTAATTCTCAATAGTCCAGGTATCAAATCCGCTCATTCTCAATCAGTTCATCTGGACAGTTTCTTTTTAGCAGAAACGTTTCACCCTCACTCCAGAGGGCTTCCTCAGTCAGAGTAGTCCAAAGCACACTGAAGTTAACCCACCAAGTAAGCAACTTATGTGGACCAACCAGTTTGCTGTAGCCAAGATGGTTTCTGGGGGTGTGTCCCTCGTCGACTCCTCCCAGGCAGGCAGACATGTCCAAAGTGGTTCAAGACAAGAAAGTTAATTCTCAATAGTCCAGGTATCAAATCCGCTCATTCTCAATCAGTTCATCTGGACAGTTTCTTTTTAGCAGAAACGTTTCACCCTCACTCCAGAGGGCTTCCTCAGTCAGAGTAGTCCAAAGCACACTGAAGTTAACCCACCAAGTAAGCAACTTATGTGGACCAACCAGTTTGCTGTAGCCAAGATGGTTTCTGGGGGCGTGTCCCTCGTCGACTCCTCCCAGGCAGGCAGACATGTCCAAAGTGGTTCAAGACAAGAAAGTTAATTCTCAATAGTCCAGGTATCAAATCCGCTCATTCTCAATCAGTTCATCTGGACAGTTTCTTTTTAGCAGAAACGTTTCACCCTCACTCCAGAGGGCTTCCTCAGTCAGAGTAGTCCAAAGCACACTGAAGTTAACCCACCAAGTAAGCAACTTATGTGGACCAACCAGTTTGCTGTAGCCAAGATGGTTTCTGGGGGTGTGTCCCTCGTCGACTCCTCCCAGGCAGGCAGACATGTCCAAAGTGGTTCAAGACAAGAAAGTTAATTCTCAATAGTCCAGGTATCAAATCCGCTCATTCTCAATCAGTTCATCTGGACAGTTTCTTTTTAGCAGAAACGTTTCACCCTCACTCCAGAGGGCTTCCTCAGTCAGAGTAGTCCAAAGCACACTGAAGTTAACCCACCAAGTAAGCAACTTATGTGGACCAACCAGTTTGCTGTAGCCAAGATGGTTTCTGGGGGTGTGTCCCTCGTCGACTCCTCCCAGGCAGGCAGACATGTCCAAAGTGGTTCAAGACAAGAAAGTTAATTCTCAATAGTCCAGGTATCAAATCCGCTCATTCTCAATCAGTTCATCTGGACAGTTTCTTTTTAGCAGAAACGTTTCACCCTCACTCCAGAGGGCTTCCTCAGTCAGAGTAGTCCAAAGCACACTGAAGTTAACCCACCAAGTAAGCAACTTATGTGGACCAACCAGTTTGCTGTAGCCAAGATGGTTTCTGGGGGTGTGTCCCTCGTCGACTCCTCCCAGGCAGGCAGACATGTCCAAAGTGGTTCAAGACAAGAAAGTTAATTCTCAATAGTCCAGGTATCAAATCCGCTCATTCTCAATCAGTTCATCTGGACAGTTTCTTTTTAGCAGAAACGTTTCACCCTCACTCCAGAGGGCTTCCTCAGTCAGAGTAGTCCAAAGCACACTGAAGTTAACCCACCAAGTAAGCAACTTATGTGGACCAACCAGTTTGCTGTAGCCAAGATGGTTTCTGGGGGTGTGTCCCTCGTCGACTCCTCCCAGGCAGGCAGACATGTCCAAAGTGGTTCAAGACAAGAAAGTTAATTCTCAATAGTCCAGGTATCAAATCCGCTCATTCTCAATCAGTTCATCTGGACAGTTTCTTTTTAGCAGAAACGTTTCACCCTCACTCCAGAGGGCTTCCTCAGTCAGAGTAGTCCAAAGCACACTGAAGTTAACCCACCAAGTAAGCAACTTATGTGGACCAACCAGTTTGCTGTAGCCAAGATGGTTTCTGGGGGTGTGTCCCTCGTCGACTCCTCCCAGGCAGGCAGACATGTCCAAAGTGGTTCAAGACAAGAAAGTTAATTCTCAATAGTCCAGGTATCAAATCCGCTCATTCTCAATCAGTTCATCTGGACAGTTTCTTTTAGAACCACTTTGGACATGTCTGCCTGCCTGGGAGGAGTCGACGAGGGACACACCCCCAGAAACCATCTTGGCTACAGCAAACTGGTTGGTCCACATAAGTTGCTTACTTGGTGGGTTAACTTCAGTGTGCTTTGGACTACTCTGACTGAGGAAGCCCTCTGGAGTGAGGGTGAAACGTTTCTGCTAAAAAGAAACTGTCCAGATGAACTGATTGAGAATGAGCGGATTTGATACCTGGACTATTGAGAATTAACTTTCTTGTCTTGAACCACTTTGGACATGTCTGCCTGCCTGGGAGGAGTCGACGAGGGACACACCCCCAGAAACCATCTTGGCTACAGCAAACTGGTTGGTCCACATAAGTTGCTTACTTGGTGGGTTAACTTCAGTGTGCTTTGGACTACTCTGACTGAGGAAGCCCTCTGGAGTGAGGGTGAAACGTTTCTGCTAAAAAGAAACTGTCCAGATGAACTGATTGAGAATGAGCGGATTTGATACCTGGACTATTGAGAATTAACTTTCTTGTCTTGAACCACTTTGGACATGTCTGCCTGCCTGGGAGGAGTCGACGAGGGACACACCCCCAGAAACCATCTTGGCTACAGCAAACTGGTTGGTCCACATAAGTTGCTTACTTGGTGGGTTAACTTCAGTGTGCTTTGGACTACTCTGACTGAGGAAGCCCTCTGGAGTGAGGGTGAAACGTTTCTGCTAAAAAGAAACTGTCCAGATGAACTGATTGAGAATGAGCGGATTTGATACCTGGACTATTGAGAATTAACTTTCTTGTCTTGAACCACTTTGGACATGTCTGCCTGCCTGGGAGGAGTCGACGAGGGACACACCCCCAGAAACCATCTTGGCTACAGCAAACTGGTTGGTCCACATAAGTTGCTTACTTGGTGGGTTAACTTCAGTGTGCTTTGGACTACTCTGACTGAGGAAGCCCTCTGGAGTGAGGGTGAAACGTTTCTGCTAAAAAGAAACTGTCCAGATGAACTGATTGAGAATGAGCGGATTTGATACCTGGACTATTGAGAATTAACTTTCTTGTCTTGAACCACTTTGGACATGTCTGCCTGCCTGGGAGGAGTCGACGAGGGACACCCCCAGAAACCATCTTGGCTACAGCAAACTGGTTGGTCCACATAAGTTGCTTACTTGGTGGGTTAACTTCAGTGTGCTTTGGACTACTCTGACTGAGGAAGCCCTCTGGAGTGAGGGTGAAACGTTTCTGCTAAAAAGAAACTGTCCAGATGAACTGATTGAGAATGAGCGGATTTGATACCTGGACTATTGAGAATTAACTTTCTTGTCTTGAACCACTTTGGACATGTCTGCCTGCCTGGGAGGAGTCGACGAGGGACACACCCCCAGAAACCATCTTGGCTACAGCAAACTGGTTGGTCCACATAAGTTGCTTACTTGGTGGGTTAACTTCAGTGTGCTTTGGACTACTCTGACTGAGGAAGCCCTCTGGAGTGAGGGTGAAACGTTTCTGCTAAAAAGAAACTGTCCAGATGAACTGATTGAGAATGAGCGGATTTGATACCTGGACTATTGAGAATTAACTTTCTTGTCTTGAACCACTTTGGACATGTCTGCCTGCCTGGGAGGAGTCGACGAGGGACACACCCCCAGAAACCATCTTGGCTACAGCAAACTGGTTGGTCCACATAAGTTGCTTACTTGGTGGGTTAACTTCAGTGTGCTTTGGACTACTCTGACTGAGGAAGCCCTCTGGAGTGAGGGTGAAACGTTTCTGCTAAAAAGAAACTGTCCAGATGAACTGATTGAGAATGAGCGGATTTGATACCTGGACTATTGAGAATTAACTTTCTTGTCTTGAACCACTTTGGACATGTCTGCCTGCCTGGGAGGAGTCGACGAGGGACACACCCCCAGAAACCATCTTGGCTACAGCAAACTGGTTGGTCCACATAAGTTGCTTACTTGGTGGGTTAACTTCAGTGTGCTTTGGACTACTCTGACTGAGGAAGCCCTCTGGAGTGAGGGTGAAACGTTTCTGCTAAAAAGAAACTGTCCAGATGAACTGATTGAGAATGAGCGGATTTGATACCTGGACTATTGAGAATTAACTTTCTTGTCTTGAACCACTTTGGACATGTCTGCCTGCCTGGGAGGAGTCGACGAGGGACACACCCCCAGAAACCATCTTGGCTACAGCAAACTGGTTGGTCCACATAAGTTGCTTACTTGGTGGGTTAACTTCAGTGTGCTTTGGACTACTCTGACTGAGGAAGCCCTCTGGAGTGAGGGTGAAACGTTTCTGCTAAAAAGAAACTGTCCAGATGAACTGATTGAGAATGAGCGGATTTGATACCTGGACTATTGAGAATTAACTTTCTTAAAAATAATAATGTTTGATAGTAGAACAAAAACACTTACTGAGAGGAAAGGAGATGAGATGAGATGAGCAGCTCACACACCGTGGAAAGACAAAGCCCCGGTGCTCAAGGAGTGAACACACAGAGTTTAAATACTGACACAAACGAGACTGTGAGGAGCACCTGGGGTGATTAGAATGAGGATCAGCTGTGAATGAGTAAGGCTGAAGGCCTGAGCACAGAGAGACAGACTGAGGAGTGGGAAATGACAGAGACTGAATGAGATACACAGAAACCAGTAATCAAAGCTCAGAACAACAAAGTATGACAGGAGGGGAACACAAAATAACATACACAAATTAACATAAAGAAACAGACAGGGACAGAGCCTAAAGAAACAGACAGGGACAGAGCCTAAAGAAACAGACAGGGACAGAGCCTAAAGAAACTGACAGGGACAGAGCCTAAAGAAACAGACAGGGACAGAGCCTGACACCTTGTTAAAATCTGTCAAGTGGTTCATGAGAAATTTTGCTACAGATGGAGAAAGGAGTGACAGAATAGTCAATGGCCAAGTTTAAAAGAAAGATATTGCAGTCTGTTACAACATTTTTCGAGATTGGACTCATTTAGTAGCACACCAGATTTTACAAAAGTATCTGTAGAACTGACGGTCACAGCCATTTTGTGTGGTTTTAAGTTAGTTGTGGCGTCCAGCCTAACTTGGGTCGATTCTAAAATTCAGCAATTTGTAGATGTACATCTGATAATAACTTTTTGATCATTTCAATATGATTTTTCAGTGGTTCATGAGATTTTTTCTAAGATTAACACTGACATTATTGCCCAACCTTAAGCCACATGTGATAAAATGCAGCATTTATTTAAAAAAAAAATACTTCACTTTAAATGTCTCCAAATATAGATTGGAAGGTGTTTGTCATTAGTGATTCTTCCTTCTATGAAATTAACAAATGTATTATTTATTTTAGTCTTTAATCTTTACTCTTATCTCTTACAGGTTACTGGTGCAGCAGGTTCTTTTCACTGTTCCAAAGTTCTTTTTCTTCTCTTTTTGATTTCACAACCAAAGCTTTTAATTTTCAAGCCACACGAGATTTGCAAAAATCAATATATTTTCTACGTATGTCATCAAATCCATCTTTTCTTAAAAATAGAGTTGTGCAGACTTGGAGTTTGCAGACCTGTTCAAATAATAATAATAATAATAATAATTGTCTAATCTTGTCATCTGCGTATGTTTCCCATACACAGACGAAATTCGTCTCTGCATTTAACCCAACCACCTACCAGGCGGTGCAGTGAGCAGCCATAGAAGGCGCTCGGGGAGCTGGAGAAATAGGTGTGCACTCATAGACACCCCAAGATGTGTAGTGGCCGGGACGCGAACCCGCGTCCTTCGGGTCCCAAGTCAAACGCCCTAACCACTACACCATCTTGGCTCCTCAAATCAATCTGTGACAAAGTTTGACTAAAAGTGATTAAAGTTGTGTCCCATTGAAAATCAAGGCCATTCCTCTAAATAATTCATATGGTCTGCCTCCTCGTGAAAGTTTTAGACTAATTATAGCCTGGTTAAAACCACACCCTGTCCTTCACTTCGCTTCAGACTAGGGTCTGGACTTTCTCCATAGAGAAACGATTTCTCCTGGAGATTTTTGAATGGACCAATCAGAGAACAGAAGGCAGAGTTTTGTTAGTTTAGCCTGGCGAGGTCCAGGCTATTCAGATAAATAGCTCAGAAACCACTCGGTGGATATTTTTTATGCTACCAGTGTGTAATTATATGGCTCTAATTTACTGACTGTTGGCCTGGATGAAACATTTGAGATAAAATTCGATTTTTTATCATTTATTTTCGTAGCGCACCCGAGGCTGTTTGGAAAATGTCAAACCGAAACTATTTAAATCCAGCAGATTTGACCATTTCGTGAATTGATTTAGGAACTGTTAAGCTCAGGAACACTTCTGATATAACGTCAGCTAAGAAATATATTTTTTATCAGCAGAGAAATAATAGTTTTTTACCTTGTTTTATTGAAAATTCCTTCGTGGCGGCAGCCATTTTGAATGACGACGTCAGTCGACATCGTTCAAAACTCCGCCTTCTGCTCTCTGATTGCTCAGGAACACTTCTGATATAACGTCAGCTAAGAAATATATTTTTATCAGCAGAGAAATAATAGTTTTTTACCTTGTTTTATTGAAAATTCCTTCGTGGCGGCAGCCATTTTGAATGACGACGTCAGTCGACATCGTTCAAAACTCCGCCTTCTGCTCTCTGATTGCTCAGGAACACTTCTGATATAACGTCAGCTAAGAAATATATTTTTATCAGCAGAGAAATAATAGTTTTTTACCTTGTTTTATTGAAAATTCCTTCGTGGCGGCAGCCATTTTGAATGACGACGTCAGTCGACGTCGTTCAAAACTCCGCCTTCTGTTCTCTGATTGGTCCGAACAAAAATCTACCGGAGAAATCCTTGTGGATGGGGGAAGTCCCAGACTGTGCAGTGAAGGGAAATGAGAATTGAGCGGAGCTGTGCAGGAAGGCGAGGGCCAGGCTAGACTAATTATGTCTCATGGTGAAAACAATGTAGTCATTTTGGTCTAATGATGTGATCTCGTCCTATACCCTGATGCATGCTCAATAAAGTCTGGTCCTCTGGACATTCAAAAAACAAAACAAAAAAAGCAAAAAAATTGTAGAAATGTTTCGTCTTTCGTCCGAAAGACTTCCTCAGTCTGAGCTGCTGTATTCAGCTCAGTCTTATAAATAGCACCCTCTCACAGTGGATCTACCAATTGGCTGATGACAGCCAAAACCAGCTGCTGACATGATCAAGGAGGACCATCAGCCTAACGATAGATCGTTAGCACCCTACATACATACATACAGCAAATACATTACGGCAAAGACTGGTTCATCCCAAAGATCCAGTCCCCCGGCACAAACAGAGTAATATTGTGTATGCTGTTCAGTGTCAGGAGGGCTGTGATCAGTCTTATATCGGGGAAACTAAACAGCCACTGGCCAAAAGGATGGCCCAGCACAGAAGATCAACATCATCAGGTCAGGACTCTGCGGTCTACACTCATCTCCAGGCCAGAGGTCACTCTTTCAGGGATGAAGATGTTCACATCCTTGATAGAGAGGAACAATGGTTTGAGAGAGGAGTAAAGGAGGCCATCTTTGTGAAAAGAAACCGTCCATCATTAAACAGGGGTGGAGGCCTCCGGGTTCAACTGTCCCCTCTTACAATGCTGTTATTGCTAGTATCACTCAGCCCTCTGTGAATAGCAAACAACCATCAGGGTGCTAACGATCCATCGTCAGGCTGATGGTCCTCCTTGATCATGTGAGCAGCTGGTTTCGGCTGTCATCAGCCAACTGGTTGATCCACTGAGAGGGTGCTATTTATAAGACTGAGCTGAATACAGCATCTCAGACTGAGGAAGTCTTTCGGATGAAAGACAAAACGTTTCTAATATTTTAAAAAAAAATTGAATGTCCAGAGGACCAAACTTAGCTATTTTAGACTGGGAGGTGCAGAAAGACAAGGCAGGCAGACACGTACGTCTCATGGGATTGT
Organism: Garcialebias charrua; assembly: GCA_038048925.1. NCBI lineage: Eukaryota > Metazoa > Chordata > Actinopteri > Cyprinodontiformes > Rivulidae > Garcialebias > Garcialebias charrua. The sequence continues at coordinate 14,164 of JBBPBX010078687.1, forward strand.
CATGTTTAGATGTTTCTTGTGTTTTCCTTTTGTCAGTTCTTTGTGTTTCTTCTGTCACAAGCCACTTTTCCTCAGTACTTTTCCTGTCAGTCTGCCATAATATTTCACTGGTCACAGCAACAGTCACCTCTCATCAATCACAGCACACCCATTGACTGACCCATTGAGAAAAAAAAGAAGTTGTCATTGGGTCAGTCATTGGTTTTTATGCCAAGTCTGATCATCCTTGTGTTCCTTGAGCTCCTGCTTGTGACCCTCTTTGAGTTGGTTCTTTGTGTAAGTAGGTGTTGCTGTCATGTCAGCATTTGTTTTATGGGTTCATTCTAGTCCCTAATGTCTGCATTCTGTGTCTAAATGTTTTACCAACTGTGACAACTGCAATATCTTATGTGATCTGTTAGTGCTGTGTGTGTTGTTGGGCATGACTTTACTAACACACCAAATTTTAACTTAACATTTGAATTATAGCCATTTTTGTGTTTTCTACAATCAGTTAGTTGTAGCAACCATCTTGAATCAAGCTGAGTCTATCCATTATCTTTACCCACTTCTTCGTTTTCGAGTTGTAGGGGTCACTGGTGCCCATGTCCAGCTATCACTGTGCGAGAGGCGGAGGACACCCTCGACAGGTCTTCAGTCCATCACAGGGACACACAGAGACAAACGAGAGAAAACTTGCAAACTACACCCAGAATGGCCTCCTGGTCAGGATATGATCCGGCGACCTTCTCGCTGAAAGACAACAGCTCTACCATCTGCACCACTGTGCTGCCCCCAAGTTGAGTCCAAAACCTAAATAGCTGTAAACATACTCCATCCTCTTAAAAGTTTCATTAAAATCCATTTGGGTTTTTTGAGAGATTTTGCTAACTGAAACTGGGTTGGTGCCACCAGTTAATGCAAAAGTTTAAGGCAAAAATCTTGTGGAATGTGTAGTATAAAAGTAAACTGTATGTTGAAGACAATGTGCTTGGCAGCACAACAAATTTCAACACAAGATAAAAAAATTGGCTGAATTATAGCCGTTTTTTACGTTTGCTAAATTTGCTTAACTGTAGCAGTCATATTGAAGTAAATGATAAATGGAGCTTACTTATATAGCGCCTTCCAGCCCCCTATGAGGGGCCCCAAAGTGCTTCACAGTACCAGCCATCCACCCATTCATACACACAATCATACACTGGTAGCGGTAGTCTGCCATGCAAGGGGCTGCCAGTCCTACCGGGAGCAACTCGGGGTTAAGTGTCTTGCCCAGGGACACAACGACACATGGTGTGGGAACTCGGGATCCGAACCTCCAACCTTCCGATGCCACTACCACTGTAATGATAATAATAATGAATTTAATTTATAACGCACTTTTCATTAATGAAAATCTCAAAGTGCTACAAAGTGCAACAGAATTAAATGTCAATAAAACAAATAAAATCAATAACATCAGTAACAACAATAACAACATCATATTGAGAATGAACTTTCTGAAAATCAATAACAGTATCAACTAAGATCAATGGTAGAATCATGAGGAGGCAGAGTATGCTCGGTGGAAAAGAAAGGTCTTCAAGCCGCTCTTAAAGTCAACCAGTGACTGTGGGGCTCTCAGGCAGTCAGGAAGAGAGTTCCACAGGTGGGGGGCAGCCACACTGAAAGCCCGGTCTCCCATGGTCCTTAATTTGGTTCTCGGAATGTGAAGGAGATTACTGTTCTGTGACCGCAGAGACCGGGTGGATGAGTATGGAATAAGAATGTCCTTTAGATAATCTGGTGAAGTTCCATGTAAGCATTGATGTGTAATGAGAGCAGTTTTGTACTGAATTCTGTAGGTGACAGGAAGCCAATGAAGGTTATGGAGAATGGGTGTAATATGTTCAAATTTACGAACTCTCAACAAAATCCTTGCTGCACTGTTTTGAATATATTGAAGCTTCTGAAGGTATTTGCCAGGGATTCCAATAAACAGGGAGTTGCAGTAGTCGAGCCTGGAGGAGACAAAAGCATGGACGAGCTTCTCAGCATCAGAAAAAGTTAGGGATGGGCGAAGTCTGGAGATGTTTCGAAGATGGAAGAAGCAAGTTTTAAACAGAAGCTTAATGTGATTTTCAAATGTAAGATGAGAGTCCATTTTTATTCCAAGATTTGTAACAGAGGTGGAGAGGGGGATGTCTTGTCCAGAAAAGGAAATTGTTGTTATAGTTGATGTTTGTACCTGGTGAGGGGTGCCAATCAGTATGGCCTCAGTCTTGGAGCAGTTTAATTGAAGAAAGTTCTGATTCATCCATGCCCTTATTTCCTCCAGGCAGGCAGAGAGGGCAGTGAGTGAAGATGGAGATGACAATGGTGGAAGATGAGGATGCTCCAGTCCTGATGTAAAGCTGTGTATCGTCGGCATAACAGTGAAAAGAAATG
>JBBPBX010078689.1:0-16568 GCA_038048925.1 Garcialebias charrua
TCTCTGACTCTCTGATCAACCCCATAGGAGGTAACAATAAAGATTACAGTGTTCATGCACAAAATAACTCTGACTAACTTTGCTGAAATGTACAGATTTTTATCAAATGAATAATGATTACTGGACACTTCTGGATGAATGGGATGAAAGAGTAAAGAGACTTTCACTTTTTGAGGGATCCAGCTTTTTGGCTCATGTACGAGGCAGCTGGGGGGAGGGGTGAACTACAGTACTGAGTTGGACAACCCTGTAATGCATATCTAAAAAAGCACCTGAAGCATCGACAGTTTATTTTAAAAGTGATCCATATGTAACATTTTTACGGTGGCCGAGGGGTGCAAATGCGTTGCAAAAAGAAAACGGCGCTCCAAAAGATAACGCACTCAAAAGATAAAACCCGCACCAAAATAAGAACGGACAACCTGCAAATACAGAACGACCTGCAAATACAGAACGACCTGCAAATACAGAACGACCTGCAAATACAGAACGACCTGCAAATACAGAACGACCTGCAAATACAAAGAACGACCTGCAAATACAGAACGACCTGCAAATACAGAACGACCTGCAAATACAGAACGACCTGCAAATACAGAACGACCTGCAAATACAGAACAACCTGCAAATAGAAAAGCTACAACGAAAGTGCTCCAGACCACTAGGGGCAGTCGAACAAAGAACAAATCATAAAGCATATTATAGTTTTCGGAATGGCACTAGTTATTTGTGTATTCGTAACTTATTTATTTTAAGAATATTTTACACTTCATCGGAACTATCTCGTTGTATTTGTTTTAATACTGTGCGGAGGAGGATCAATGCTTGTATGCCAAGTTGGGTCAGTGGTTAAAGAGATCGCCATGCATGCGGGAGACCCTGGTTCAATCCCTGGTCTTGGAAATTTTGTGGTATAACTTTTTTTTAAGCCTTTTGTTTTGGATAGATCGGGTGGAATAGATAAATACATATAAATACAAATCAGATTTTTTTCTTCTATCTGCATCCCTTCATTTTACTTTTATTCTGTACGGTCTCAAATGTGAGATTGTTATTGTGCTGTATTTAAAATGAATAAATTTAATAATAATAATTTTTAAAAAACTCTACTTGTTTATTCTTTGTTGTTGCTTGGTTTGATCTATCCAAAACAAAAGGCTTACAAAAAAAAAGTAATACCACAAAATTTCCAAGACCAGGGATTGAACCAGGGTCTCCCACATGCATGGTGATCTCTTTAACCACTGACCCAACTTAGCATACAAGCACTGATCCACCTCAGCACAGTATTAAAACAAATACAATGAGATAGTTCTGATGAAGTGTAAAATATTCTTAAAATATGTAAGTTAAAATACACAAATAACTAGTGCCATTCCGAAAACTATAATATGCTTTATGATTTGTTCTTTGTTTGACTGCCCCTAGTGGTCTGGAGCACTTCCGTTGTAGCTTTTCTATTTGCAGGTCGTTCTGTATTTGCAGGTCATTCTGTATTTGCAGGTCGTTCTGTATTTGCAGGTCGTTCTGTATTTGCAGGTCGTTCTGTATTTGCAGGTCGTCCGTTCTTATTTTGGTGCGGGTTTTATCTTTTGCAGTGCGTTATCTTTTGGAGCGCTGTTTTCTTTTGAGTGCGTTATCTTTTGGAGCACTGTTTTCTTTTTGCAGCGCGTTTGCACCCCTCGGCCACCGTACATTTTGTTTATGTGTGAACGTTGTAGATTATAAATGGATGTTTTCATGTAACTAAAACTGTCAAGCTAAACCTGGAACTTGAATTTGTATCTCTGGCTGCTTGATGTTAACTGTGTCCCGCTTAGCTGACCAGCCATGCTCGCATCATGACAGCACTACAATATAGGATGATTTCCACATGGGACTGCCTGAAGCAGGCGTTCACATTGACAAAGTATAGGAACAAAGTATGAGAACTGCTAGTTGGACCACTGCTTCAACTCACAAGTTGATGTGAAGTTGCACCGATTTGCATTTTATTTCACATATACAGGGAGTCCCCGACTTACTAACGAGTTCCGGACCTACAGACCGTTCGTAACCCGATTTTGACGTAAGTCGGAACACGTGCGTTCGTAAGTCCGGATTTTTGTACGTAAGTCGGAACTCGGAACACGTGGCGTTCATACGCTGCGCCACACACCCGTTTAACGACCTGAGAATCGACACGAGACTGAACAAGCGTACATACTGGTCCATAAACATGCACAGAACTTTATTTACAAATGGTTAGCTTGTGACGGCCTGCTCATTTTCAGAGCTGCTCTCATTACTTTTTGTTCTCCCTTGGCCCCTCCCATCCTGCCACACTTAAAGACGCACCTGGATCACAGCTGTGAACTCACCTGATTGCTCGTTTGCTCTTCCAGTTTAAAGATGGCAGTTTATCTCCAGACCTAAAACAATCAACAACTGCCACGATTCTGCCAGTGTTGCGTCCCTGGTTGAACTATTAAAATTTAATCCGAGGTTGTGCAATCCCTCGCCTGTTCCAAAACCCTTCACTTCCTGCTGGAAGTCATCACCGTGGACTGAAAAAACAAACAAAAGGGAAAACGTACATCTACTCCTGTGCGCTCTCCGACGTGAATCCGGAGATCCTGGAAGCGTGTGACGTCACCCAGTTAATTATTCGTAAGTCCCTGAATTAAATATTTAATATTACTAAAAATTAATCAGTTATGCCCCATAGTGATTTCAAAATATTACATTTGTTCATTGCAGATGACAAAAACAAAAACAAAGCAGCTTATGGATTCCTGATTCTGCTTTGACACTTTCACGAGACCTGTAAGTCTATTTATTCATTTTGTTACTGTTTTATTTGTAATCGTGAGCACTTGGGCCTGATTATTATTATTTTTTATTATTCCACAGCTCTTGCTGTGGGGCAGTAAATATATGGGAGCCTTGACCTGTTGATTGTGGAAGACAAGAAAAGACTTAAGAACTTTTTTTTAGGGGGGATTTGTGTTTATTTTGTTTATGGACATCTAAAAATATTTAAAAAAAACTGAAAGAAAAAAAAGAGAGAAATTATGTGGATGAGGTTTTGTTTGTTTTTGTGTAAAAGAAAAAAGATTGTTTTGTTTGTTTTTTGTGTGAAAAAAAAGAAGAAAAAAAAGAAATGTGTATATATATTTTGTCATTCAAGGTGTTAAAGGGTCAACACCATTAAAGTGGATGGTCCTTGTGTGACAGGTTTAAAAAAATAATAATACAAAAGTAATTCAAAAGTGTTAATCCTAACTGTCAGGAGGGATACCTGGCTGGCACCCCTTTTTAATAAAACCGTCGCATAAAAAATGGCACCCCAGATGGGACAGTTTTTTGAATGACAACTTTATGATCTACACTGAAAAATAAATAAATAAATATAAAAAATAATAATAATAATAAAAATAAAATGAGCACAGAAGCAAACAAAATAGATCACCCTCCAATCACTTCCACCCCCCCAAAGGTGATGACCCCTATATGCTCCACAGCATACTCTCTCCTGGACATGGAATTAACCAAGCTGGATTTGATGTTGGATTCCCCTTTGGTACCACAGCCTCCTTCTCAAGCTCAACACAAAACACAGGCTGCACCTGATGTTCCAGAAACGGAGTTAAAAACTGCCATGGAGGAAATAAAAACCAGTGTTAGATGGGAGATGAGCAATATGAGGGACGCAACAATAAAAAGTGTGAAAAAATTAATTCAAGACCATGGACAAGAACAATACAAACGGATGGATGCACAGTTTGAATACCTACTCTCACAAACTAAAGCCTCTTTTGGATGGAGACTGAAACACCATCAGTCTGAGCTACTAGAGGAGTTCAAATCCCTTCTCACCCCAGTTACAGCCAGCATCTCTGCTCTGCAAGAAGAGGTTTCCCGCTTGCAGGGGGAGATTTCAGCATGTCAAATCACCATCAAATCTGTAACAGAGGAAATAGTCACAAAAATCCAACCAGTTCAGACCTGCCATCAGACCACAATAATGGATGACACTGCACAGACAATGTATCAGGGTGTACCAAAATCAATAACATTTACCAACAAACCCCGGATGGAATCTACTGTTCGGCCTGGTATAGCACCAGGTGGCACCACCTTTTTACTAAACAGGAGTCGAGACCAGGGGAAAAGCCCTGTGAAATTATTGTTTCCAACGTATGGAAAATTAGAAGACCCCCCTGATCCTCTACAATATCTGGAACGGTGTGAGGATTATTTGGCTCTAAATTCATTAACAGATGAAGAACTTATGGCTACATTAAGGAATGTGTTGCATGGCACAGCCAGAGACTGGTGGGATGTAGCCAGATACAAGGTTAATACCTGGGCTGATTTTCAAAAGCAGTTTCAGGCCGCTTTTCTCTCTGAGGACTATGAGGACGAGCTGGCAGAACGAGTGAGGACCAGAGTTCAAGGAGAGAATGAGAGCATCAGAGATTTCATATATATGTACCAATCTTTGTGCAGACGCTGGAAACCCCAGATTGAAGATGAGGACATTGTCAAGATGATCCTGAAAAACATAAATCCTACATTGGCCAGCCAGTTAAGGAGTAGCAGAGTAACAACTGTAGATGAACTTGTTCGTCTGGGACAGCAGCTGGAGAGAGACCGAGACAACCAACAACAGTATGAACACAAGAAACAAGTAAAATTACCCCCTAAGCCAGCTGAACATAGACCTCCTCACCATGACAACACAGTACGGCCAAGACAACCAAACTACAACCAAAATCCCAATCGCCCATCTCAACCATTCTGTTGGCGTTGTAAAGACAATCATCCTCCTGCAGCCTGTCCACATGCTGGAACCAATCGATCCCCTTTACCTTCAAATCCTCCTCAACCGGCTAGCAGTCCATCACACATCTCATCAGCTCCAAGCCCAGCGACTCTTGGGTCTCTCACAAACTCTGGATTTCCTAGTGAACACTGTCCTTCTGCCACATCCTCAACAAATTCACTACCAAACCAGTTGATAGTTCCTATCAGCATACATTCCTGGAAAGGACCTGCAATTTTGGACACGGGTTCCTCTTATACACTGCTAAATGAGAAGGTGTGGAATGAACTAAATGGAGAAATTAAACCTTGGACGAGAGGACCTTTATATTTAGCAGATGGAGAAGGACGACAACCTTTGGGATGGAGTGAGATCACCATTAGCTTACAAAACCAGTCCATAAACTTACCTTGTGTTATCCTGTCTGCTCATCACCTCACGTTCCCTGCAGTCATTGGACTTAATTTCATTTCCCTCTCTGGTCTGCAGTTTGATGTTTCTGAAAAACGTTACTGGTTCAAGTTCAACAGAAAACAACAATACAGTTTTCTAAAAGAATCTGCTTCCTGGTCAAATGAACCTCATCAACAGCTTGCCTTTTTCTCAGCAATCGCTGAGCTTCAACGAGTTGCCGATGTTGACCAGACAAGGGCCAAACAAAGACAAAAACGAAACTATGATCGTGGAAGAAGAGATGGTGACTTCGCAGAGAAAGATAGGGTGTGGTTCCGTTCTCACCCCTTGTCCAAAGCCAACCAGTCATTCACAGCCAAACTTGCCCCACGATGGAAGGGTCCCTATCGTATAACAAGAAGGACTGGCCCTATCAATTATGAGGTTGTGTTGGAGGACACTGGTGAAGACCTTCGTGTGGTTCATATATCACAACTCAAACCTTGCTATCCTACAGCAGAAGAAGTGGACAAAGCACAGCGCCAAAAAGTTCTGGACATATTCAATGAAGAAAGTGATGAAGAAGATTTCCATGGCTTCCCTTCTTCTGACTTATTGGCAAAATAGTTGTGGTATTGAAGAGTATGTGAAAACTTTGTGAAATCAAATTGTAACTTGTATTCTCCCTTACTAGTTCGGGACCTCTCAAGGGGGGGGGATGTGTGACAGCCTGCTCATTTTGAGAGCTGCTCTCATTACTTTTTGTTCTCCCTTGGCCCCTCCCATCCTGCCACACTTAAAGACGCACCTGGATCACAGCTGTGAACTCACCTGATTGCTCGTTTGCTCTTCCAGTTTAAAGATGGCAGTTTATCTCCAGACCTAAAACAATCAACAACTGCCACGATTCTGCCAGTGTTGCGTCCCTGGTTGAACTATTAAAATTTAATCCGAGGTTGTGCAATCCCTCGCCTGTTCCAAAACCCTTCACTTCCTGCTGGAAGTCATCACCGTGGACTGAAAAAACAAACAAAAGGGAAAACGTACATCTACTCCTGTGCGCTCTCCGACGTGAATCCGGAGATCCTGGAAGCGTGTGACGTCACCCAGTTAATTATTCGTAAGTCCCTGAATTAAATATTTAATATTACTAAAAATTAATCAGTTATGCCCCATAGTGATTTCAAAATATTACATTTGTTCATTGCAGATGACAAAAACAAAAACAAAGCAGCTTATGGATTCCTGATTCTGCTTTGACACTTTCACGAGACCTGTAAGTCTATTTATTCATTTTGTTACTGTTTTATTTGTAATCGTGAGCACTTGGGCCTGATTATTATTATTTTTTATTATTCCACAGCTCTTGCTGTGGGGCAGTAAATATATGGGAGCCTTGACCTGTTGATTGTGGAAGACAAGAAAAGACTTAAGAACTTTTTTTTAGGGGGGATTTGTGTTTATTTTGTTTATGGACATTTAAAAATATAAAAAAAACCTGAACAAAAAAAAGAGAAATTATGTGGATGAGGTTTTGTTTGTTTTTTGTGTAAAAGAAAAAAGATGATGTTTTGTTTGTTTTTTGTGTGAAAAAGAAGAAGAAAAAAAAAGAAATGTGTATGTATATTTTGTCATTCAAGGTGTTAAAGTGTCAACACCATTAAAGTGGATGGTCCTTGTGTGACAGGTTTAAAAAAATAATAATACAAAAGTAATTCAAAAGTGTTAATCCTAACTGTCAGGAGGGATACCTGGCTGGCACCCCTTTTTAATAAAACCGTCACAAGCTAACACATTAACCACATTACACCACACATTTATCTATAAACACAGTACGTACTAGCGTTCGGAGCGCGTTTGTAAGTCCGGGTTGTCGTAACTCGAAGGCGACGTAACTCGAGGACTCTCTGTACATTAATGGTTTAACAGAGTAACCGAGTTCTCGACAGATTGAGTGCTTTGACTTCTATTGAGGCTTTTTTGTCCACCTCGAGTACCCGTAGTGACGTCATCACGTCGCGGTAACATCTGTACGTCACATCACGTGTTTAAAAACCCAGCGCGGGGTAGCTTTTAGCTTTTAGTAGACACTACAAAATGTATTCCTTTGTGCGCACGGATGTATGGAGCTGGTCCAGTCTTGTCAAAAAGGTAAAACAGTTTATAATTTTATAAATTGCGCTACTCATTGAAACATCCTGTTGATTTTCTTTTCTTTGAACACCGTAGTAGATTGTGACAGCAGGGGGCAGTGTTGCATTGCAGGTCACATATATAACACGGCCGAAACGGCGTCCTCTCTCTCGTTTCACAAACAAAAAGAAACAAATATTCATCTCTCTAGAGCTATTAAAAACTATAAACACAATCTCTAAAAGTAAACCTAAATTGCACAGCACTGCAGGCGTGGTACGGTGTGGCTGTGGCCCCATTTGTTTTTTAAGTTTCGGTTCAGCGCCTTACTTTCACTTTTAATATTAATAATAACTAATAGTTTTGTTTTTCCTGTGACTTATCTGCAGTATGATAAATGATAGGAGCATAATAAATGCTCCCAATGTTTTGTTGGTCTTTTTTTTCTTTTTGTAAAGACGTTTTTTATGCATTTATATTTATTCATTTATTTTGCATCATAAGACACTGTGACGTCATTGACTAATCGAGTGCCACTCGAGTTTTTTTATGTTAATGTCGAGCTTAAAAATTATGTACTCGTTCAACCCCTACTGTATATATATAAAAAAAAAATAAAAAACAATTGAAAGTGTTATGTGTTGTCTTCATTGTATGTTCCCATACAAAGACGAAATTAGTTCTCTGCATTTAACCCATCGCGCCTGGGATACGCCCAGGTGGAGCAGTGGGCAGCTATGTAAGTGAGCAATTCGGGATTGGGTGTCCTGCTCAGAGACACCACGACATGTGCAATGACCGGGGATCAAACCCAGGATCTTCGGGTCCCGAGTCGGCTGCCCTGCGCCTGCACCATCTTGGTGTATACATATACCAGTACATGATTTCAGAGAACTGTGTGAATTTACTTGAGGGGCTCCAGAACATAAACAATTAAGCGTCCATATCACCCCTGTAATCATCCCTCTGTGTGGTCATGATGGCTGATGGTTTGGGTGGGTCTCACACATGTCCATTTTAAACAAGTGTGTCATCCTCTAATTAGCAAATGTGGACCTTGAAGTCATAACCATCTGTTCTGTGCTCTCGTTCTCAGCCTCACTGTGTGCTGCTGGCATCCAAAGAGAACTCCGCTCCGGTCAAGTTGGGTGGGTTCGGAGTGGCGATCCAGCTAGGAGAATCCGGACTGGTGGCAGGAGGTAATCACTGCAACACTACAAATTCTCCCACTATAAGTCATTAACTGAGGTTATGTGTAAATATGAATACATTTTAAGTGACTGGTACAAAATACAATGACTCTGATGTTACTTTGCATGATTTCGTTAAGGCTCTCTATGCGCAAAAATTCCAGCTTTGGCAGGATGCAGTGTCTCTGCTCTTCCATGACCTGAGTTAAACAATTCAGCAGTAAAATGACAGCATCCATTACTGACATGTTCATTCATGTCAGAGAGCAAAACACCTCCGAAATATTCTTCCTGGGAACATTCCCTGTCATCAAACATACCCAACTGTTCTAGGAAGTCGTAAACTGATGCTTATCAGTGTTTTTTATGCTTATCAGTGTTTTCCACAGGTTTTTAAAACCTAACGCTCTGCACTGAACAGATATGAACACATACAACACACACTAATGATGTCAGAAAAAACCTTCCACGCAATCACCACAACAGAAAGAAATATAGGTTGAATATGACACTCAATAAAATCATTTTTTAAATCTTTAACATATTTATTTTCATGTTAAAAACATATTTGTCAACAATTATGCCTGAGGAATCTTTACCTTCACCCTCAGAAACGCATCAAACAACTAATCTTTTGGACCTGTTTGCTGCAGCTTTACAGCTGTGTTGCATGTACCTCGGGGAACCCGTTAAATGGAAAACCAATATAGAATTTTAACTTAGTCACAGTCCTGTCCTGAGCAAGCACAAAGGCAACAGTGGAAAGGAAAAACTCCCTTTTAACAGGAGAATCCTCCAGCAGAACCAGGCTCAGGACAAGCGGCCATCCGCCTTTACTTGCTGGGGTTAGAGAGGACAGGAAAGAGAAAAAGACAAACACAGAATGGCACGTCCAGGTGTCGTTTCTATGCAAACAGAACCACATCATCTCCAAAAAACAGATGAGACCATGAGGTCCACAAGCCAGACACCCTCCACTCCACAGTGGTCCATTTATTCTTGTTTACATGTGCTACCAAATAGAAATAAATGATTAAGTTGTCACAGTTTGAATAACCTTAAATATTTATGATTTTAAGTGATACAATATGTACCTTCTAAAAGTCTATTAGAAGTTATTAGATCTATAACCAACATCATTATTTATGTTTTATAAAAAGGGTTGAATTCTAACTTCAAATCTTAAATACAGATGCAAAAAGTTAAATTACAAAGTACTTCCCCAAAGAAAACAGTAGTCAGCAACTCCTGTCATCTGCAAACAATATCAGCTGTAAAAGAAAAAAAAAATCAGAATTACAATAAAACTATAGAACAAAGCACATTAAGATTATTTAGATTATTTAGATAATCCCTGGGTTACCACCTTACCGTGGTGGAGGGGTTTTGAGTGTCCCAATGATCCTAGGAGCTATGCTGTCAGGGGCTTCATGCCCCTATAGGGTCACCCAAGGCAGACAGGTCCTAGGTGAGGGACCAGACAAAGTGCAGCCCAAAGACCCCTTATGATGATTAAAATAAATGGAGTCAATGTTCCCTCGCCCTGACATGGGTCACTGGGGCCCCAGTCTGGAGCCGGGCCCGGAGGTGGGGCACGCTGGCGAGTGCGTGGTGGCCGGGCTTTTACCCACGGAGCCTGGCCGGGCACAGCCCAAAGAGAAGATGTGGGTCCCCCTTCCCATGGGCTCACCACCTGTGGAAGCGGCCAAAGGGGTTGGGTCAATGTGGGATGGGTGGTGGCCGAGGGCGGGACTCTGGCTGTCTGAAGGGCGAGATACACTCGAGCGTCCTCACGATACGCCAATACGCAGCGTACGTACGCCCCGTACGCAGCGTAGCCCCGCGTAGCCCCTCAGGGCAAGTACGCGCAAAAGTATTTTTTTACTACGCATACGCGATTCGCATACGCGATGCGCGGTGTCTGATCTAAACTTCCCCGGCGCCGGACTGTTTTGTATGTTACACAAATGAAATAAATTCCTCTTTTTTATCGCTGATCGGGCCTTTTCTTTTGTTTTTTTGCCTAAAGTCAAGTAACCGCTTCTTCCTCCGTTCACTCGATGAATGAAATGAATGAATTCAGGTCCTACCTGGGTGCGCGATGTTTTATATATTCCCTGGTGGGCTGTGGTGGGCTGTGGGCTGCAGGAAAAGCACTCCGTGCTCAGCTGCTCATATTACAACAAGGAGAACGCGAGCGTTTGGAGCGAAAAACTAGCGGAAGTGACGATCGGAAGTGACGGTACGGAGGAAATGACGTTAGAATTTGGAGCGAAAACACGAGAATCTACGCGAGAACGAAAGCCGAGTGTAGCAGCGGCTCCGTATACGCGCGTATACGTCCGTATACGCGCGTATACGGAGTCTGCTTCAGTGTATCTCGGGCTTAATCCTCGGCTACAGAAGCTGGCTATTGGGACATGGAATGTCACCTCTCTGGTGGGGAAGGAGCCTGAGCTGGTGTGTGAGGTTGAGAGGTTCTAGCTAGAAATACTGTACTTTTCGGGGTAAAAGTCGCTTCTGTGTATAAGCCGCTTTGTCCAATTATTGGGAATAATTTGAAAAAATCCATAAATACGCCGCTTCGCCCTATAAGTCGCATCTATTATGCGTCACCGCTACGCGACGCATCAGCGCCTCATTTGCCCTGCTGAAAATGGCGGCCACAGAAGCGAGCCAGCACAGAAGGACTTTACAAGATGAACACGGTAAAAACAATTATTTCTTTGCTGAGAAAAGCCTTACCATGAGCGGTATGCCACCAACATTATTTATAGTGGGGGTGGCATGCTACTTACCTCAACTCGGGATGTTGTGAGTCAGTGGACAGAAAACTTAGAAGACCTCCTCAATCCCACTGGCATATCTTCCACTGAGGAAGCGGAGCCTGGAGACTTTGGGTCGGGCTCTCCAATCTCTGGTGCTGAGGTCACCGAGGTGGTTAAAAAGCTCCTCGGTGGCAGGGCCCAAGGGGTGGATGAGATTTGCCTGGAGTTCCTTAATGCTCTGGATGTTGTGGGGTTGTGTTGGCTTACGCGACTCTGCAATATTGCATGGACATCAGGGGGAGTTCTCCTGGATTGCAGACTGGGGTAGTGGTTCCCCTATTCAAAAAGGGGGACCGTAGAGTGTGTTCAGCTATAGATGGATCACACTCTTAAGCCTCCCTGGTAAGGTCTATTCAGGGGTTCTGGAGGGGAGGGTCCATCGGATAGTCTAACCTCGGATTCAGGAGGAGCAATGTTGTTTTCGTCCTGGTCGTTGAACACTGGACCAGCTCTACACCCTCAGCAGGGTCCTGGAGGGTGCGTGGGAGTTTGCCCAACCAGTTTATATGTGCTTTGTGGACTTGGAGAAGGCATTCGACCGCGTCCCTGTGGGGGGTACTCCGGGAGTATGGGGTACCAGGCCCATTGATAAGGGCTGTTAGGTCCCTGTACGACCGGTGTCAGAGCTTGGTCCGCATTGCCGGCAGTAAGTCAGGCTCGTTTCCGGTGAGAGTTGGACTCCGCCAAGGTTGCCCTTTGTCACCAATTCTGTTCATAACTTTTATGGACAGAATTTCTAGGCACAGCCAAGGTGTCGAGGGGATCCGTTTCGGTGGCCTTAGGATTGCTTCTCTGTTTTTTGCAGATGATATGGTCCTATTGGCTTCATCAGGTCGTGATCTACAGCTGTCACTGGAGCGGTTTACAGCAGAGTGTGATGCGGCCGGGATGAGGATCAGTTCCTCCAAATCCGAGGCCATGGTCTTGAGCCGGAAAAGCGTAGCATGCCCTCTCCAGGTCGGGGAGGAGGTCCTGCCCCAAGTGGAGGAGTTTAAGTATCTCGGGGTCTTGTTCACGAATAAGGGAAAATTAGAGCGTGAGATTGATAGGCGGATAGGTGCAGCGTCGGCAGTGAATCAGGCGCTGTACGGTCTGTCGTGGTGAAGAGAGAGCTGAGTCAAAAGGCAAAGCTCTCAATTTACCGATCGATCTACGTTCCCACCCTCAAGGAGCCAAGATGGTGTAGTGGCAGGGCTTTCGACTTGGGACCCGAAGGACGCGGGTTCGCGCCCCGGCCACTACACACCTTGGGGTGTCTATGAGTGCACACCTAATTCTCCAGCTCCCCGGGCGCTTTCTGGCTGCTCACTGCACCACCTGGTGGTGGTTGGGTTAAATGCAGAGACGAATTTCGTCTGTGTATGGGAAACATACACAGATGACAGACAAAGACATTATTATTATTATTATCTATGATCATGAGCTTTGGGTTGTGACCGAAAGAGCGAGATCTCGGATACAAGCGGCTGAAATGAGTTTTCTCCGCAGGGTGTCTGGACTCTCCCTTAGAGATAGGGTGAGAAGCTCGGTCATCCGGGAGGGACTCAGAGTAGAGCCGCTGCTTCTCCACATCGAGAGGAGCCAGTTGAGGTGGCTCGGGCATCTGGTTAGGATGCCTCCTGGACGCCTCCCTGGTGAGGTGTTCCGGGCATGTCCCACCGGGAGGAGACCCAGAGGAAGACCCAGGACACGCTGGAGGGACTATGTTTCTCGGCTGGCCTGGGAATGCCTTGGGATTCCCCCGGAGGAGCTGGCCCAAGTGGCTGGGGAGAGGGAAGTCTGGGCTTCCTTACTTAGGCTACTACCCCCGCGACCCGACCCCGGATAAGCGGAAGAGAATGGCTGGATGGATGGACATTATTTAGATTAAGTTAAGGCATGGGAAATGACATATTCTCATGTGTGCTGTAATAAAAAGAAGAAGCAAACCTAACAATGAAGGGTTGTTTCTTCTTTTGTATTTATATTCCATGTATTTCCCTTCATTTTTCAAAGCTAACTTTTCATTCTGTGTGTAAATTTGAATTTTCAATGGAAACAAGAAGTGTCACAGTACTGTAAATGTTTACATGAGTCGTCTGTTTTCATTGTACCGGTATCTGCATTAAGTTTCCTGCTCACCTCTTTGTAACCGCAGGTCGTGTTGGAACTCCTCACTTTATGGCCCCAGAGGTGGTGAAGAGAGAGCCTTATGGCAAACCCGTGGATGTGTGGGGCTGCGGAGTCATCCTCTTCATCCTGCTGTCGGGGTGCCTCCCATTTTCCGGCACCAAGGAGCGATTGTTTGAAACCATTTGCAAAGGCAAATACAAGGTTAGTGGTTTTCATCACTGAACCACCAGAATCTGACAACTCAGGAGTCACCTCACCCACTGGTTCACCTGGTAGATCTGGATCAGAGCTACTCTCCCACGGAACATTACCACTCTACATGTTTGACATCTTCCCTTGGTTTTTATCTTTCGAATGAAGAATTGAAATGAACGAAACCTGAATGTGAGAAACTGAAAACATTCTTTAAACTTTCAGTTTGACCTGAGGTTCTAGGGATTTTTTTACAGAACCATATCTTTTCTTCAGATTGGGTAGTTTTTCATCTGCCAATGATCTATAGATCAGTGAAACAATAAATAAATAAATAAATAAATAAATGAATAAACTATTCCACCGGCTTGCTACCTGGTCAGAGACAAAGACTGAGGTGTCCAGTGGTGGGATGTAACTAAATACAAGTACTTCATTACTGTACTTGAGTACATTTTTCATGTCTCTATATTGTACTTTACTTAAGTAGAGTTAAATGTGGGTACTTTTGACTTTTACTCCACTACATTTTTCATTAAGTACCTGTACTTTATACTATACTACGTTTCTATACAAGTTACATTCACGTTGCTTTTTTTAATTTGTTTGTTAGTTTGAAAGTAACAAATGGTGAGAGGGTAGTTGGTTCATTGAATCACTGAAAAGTGGCACATAATGTTAGACCCGCCTTCAAGAAGAGCTGGACCAATGACGTATATTCTAGTATATACAGGTATGTCACTGAGCTGGGCACACCCACAGCACCACTAACATAACCAAAATGGATTCCACCGCAGAGAGTCAGCCAGAAGATACACAACACCATGACCTTATTGAAATAATATTAAAATACTATTTAAAGACTATTGAAAGACTGTTCAGTACAGCAGGACAGATTCTTTCTCCCAAAAGAGCCAGACTGAACTCAAAAAACTTTGAAAACCAACTTCTTCTGAACCTGAACAAGAAATTCTTGCTGCAATATTAAAATGTGTCAGTTCATGGGATGTTAGGAGACAAGAGCTGTCTCCAAATGACTCAACACTCAGGTCCAAGTTTTGAAACTGGTGTCAGGAAGTTAAAATATTTTCACTATTGACCCATTACAAAATTGACTAGACAGTATTTTAAAGATCCACTGACGTGATTTTTCTACAATTCATCAAATTGCTCAAAATATATATATTTTATCATTTAAATATGTTAGTTTTTGCAAACAAAATGATAAATCACTTTAATTTTGCTTTAAAAGTGATTTTGAACTTCAAGCCGTGTTTAATCATGGGAAATCCGTTTACACCTGAACGCACCATCTGTGATGTAATGTCCAGAGTGAGAGGCAGAGGGCTCCAGTCTCTTCAATAGCGGACATTTTAAAACTTGACTAATTTATCAATCTAGGTGAAGATTTGAGCTATTTGTCTTCATTTTGGGAAGCAGAAAATAGTTTGGGTGATGGAACAAGAAACAACAGGATCTAATTTAGGTCTGATGCTGTATCAGACTGACCTTCATGTGGAGCTGCGCACACCGTGACAAGCTCAGAGCTCTGCCTCAACTCTGGACATTACATCACAGATGGTGCGTTCGGGTGTAAACGGATTTCCCACGATTAAACACAGCTTGAAGTTCAAAATCACTTTTAAAGCAAAATTAAAGTGATTTATCATTTTGTTTGCAAAAACTAACATATTTAAATGATAAAATATATATATTTTGAGCAATTTGATGAATAGTAGAAAAATCACGTCAGTGGATCTTTAACTAGAGTTGGTGACAAACTGGAGTTGAACTGATCAGAACATGTTCCTTTGTTAGGTCTAATGCTCCTTTTTTCTGCCAGACAACTTTTACTTAAATGTGTTTACTGCAGTTAAAATAACACATTGGTTTTGCTTTGTGTTAAACAAAACCTTTCAAAGGTATAATCATTCCTCTTTCTTATTTTGATTAATGACATTTAACTCTGCACGTCATCCCTGAAAGTCTGCTGCACAGAATCACATGTCCAAGTGTGAACTGTGTCACAGAGTAAACACAATAAAAAAATGTATTATCTGCAGCATTTTTCATTAAAATGACACAAAACTTTTAATGTATTACAGAAAATATACATAGGCCTACGGTAGGCACACTTAATATTGTAGACCATTGCGTTAGATAATACATTCAGCAAGTACTTTTAATTTTAATACTGTAAGTATTAGCAAAAGCAAGTACAGGTAGTCCTCGAGTTACGTCGCAGTTCCGTTCCTACGGCCGTTCACATGTCAAAAATTGCCGTAAGTCAGAAAACACACGAGCCGCCACTTATACACGTACATGTACAGTACTGTACAGTTACCAAGCACTTCGCCTATCCTAACACAGTTACCAAGCACTTTGCCTATCTTAACACAGTACAAAAAACACATAAAGTAAATTTGGAGCCATAATGAAGGAAAAAAATAGTTAATTTCTTACTGTTAGCTGGTGAAGCCTGTTAGCATGTTAGCTCGATGCATGTCCGAGCTCTGCAGCTTCCAGCTGCTTCACACAGTCCAAACTGTTTACAGGAAGGACTGTTAGCATGTTAGCTCCATACATTTGGAGCCACAAGGAAGGGAAAAAGAGTTAATAACTTACTGGGCGTTTCTCTGCGTTAGCATGTTAGCTCGGTGTTCCTGCGGTGAGCTGGTGGACACTGCCGAAAAGTGCCACAAACTGCGTAAATCGGCTTCTAAATAATAATAATAATAATAATAATAATAATAATAATAATAATAGTAATAATACTTTATTTATAAAGCCATTTAAAACAACCACAGCTGCAACAAAGTGCTGTACACATGAAATTAAGAACATTTAAACACATAAAATAAGATTTAAAAAAAATAATTTTTAAATTTTATTTTATATTTTTATTAATAAGAT
>JBBPBX010078690.1:0-16568 GCA_038048925.1 Garcialebias charrua
TTGGGGTCCTCACTATCTGGGGCTGGGCGCTTGGGCGTTTGTCGGCTCGGCCTGGTGGCTGCCTGGTGGGGCTCGTGTCCTCTGGTCCTGTCGGGTCTGGGCCTGAGGGGTGGGCGACCCCGGTGCCCGGGCCTCGGTGACCGGCCCTGGGGCTACGTTGGTGCAGCGGGCTCCGGCGGGGGCCTGTGAATTTGTCGCGTTTGTCCCCGGGGGGTCATTGTGTGTGGTCGCTGGTGGGATTCGTCCGGTTCTTCCCCTTGGTCGGATCTGGGGAGTGGGCGGGTGGCTCGTCCTGTTCGGGTGGCCCTGGGGACTCTGGGCTCCGGGTCCTTCCTGGGGTCTTGGGCTTTGATCGCCCCTTCGTCTGCCTCGGGCTTTGGGGGGACGGATCTCTGATGCTTCACAGTCGCTACTAAATGTTCTATTGGAGGAACCTTATTCACTTATGCATGCTCACAACCACACACAAATGGATGCAGGGATGTATATGTAGATATATGCAGATATGTAGATGGGTATATGAATGAATATAAATGTATATGTATGTGTACTGTATATATATTTGTAGGTATGGGTATGTGTATTAATAGAAATCTACTGCAAGGTCATGAATATTATTAGTCTTTATGCATGTATGTTTCGTTGCTGTGTTCTGTCATGTGCTTTGCAGGATGGCGGACGGAGGTTGGGTGTGTTTGCCTTGTGCTCTTTTTGTGGATAATTGTTGTTTTGTTGTCTTACTTTCTCTTTTCTTTCTTTCAAAAAAAAATACATATTGGAGTGAGAGGATGGCTATAAGGTGAGAAGGGAGGCCATCTATAAATGGGGGAAAAAAGTATGGTTATAGATTGGCCACCAATTAAACCCTTAATCATGTTTTATTGACATTTAATTCTGTTGCACCTTTTAGCACTTTGAGATTTTCATTAATGAAAAGTGCGTTATAAATTGAATTCATTATTATTATTATTATTATTATATCAGAATAAATCTACCTTCCAAGTCTCTTTCCTCACACACCAAAGTGAAGGGGAGTTTCTTATTAATGAGGATGGCTGAGCCCTTTTTGTTCTGCGGGTGAGAAGAAAAATAAACATTGCCCACCCAATCTCTTTTTAGTTTCAGATGTTCCATATCAGATAGCCTAGTCTCCTGGAGGAGTGCAATATCAACTTTTTTTTTTTTTTTAAGTCAAAATTTTCTTCCTCTTAATTACATGACCTAGTCCCTGGACATTCCAGGAAATGAGACTAAGTGGCCGAGGCATACTGACTTAACGTACCATGAATGATATTAAAAGAAAATAGATGAAGTACTGAGACCAAAAGGAGACATGAAGGGGAGAAAACCAGAATTATTGTGGAGCAGCTACAAACAAAACAAGACAAAACCCCATGACAAACAGCACATACCCACCCACATCCTGCCCCCAACTGGCAGGAAAAAAACATCCCAAAAGATTTTTTGATTTTTAACAAAACTTTATTCACACAGTATTAAAAACATGATCAGGACAAGCTTAAAATTAGTTGTTTACATTAAAAGCTCGTTGTAGTTTAGTTCTTTCTGATCAGAAATGGTACATAAGATGTTTTTGAACCCCCACAGTTTCATAAACATTTTTAAATCCCCAGTGTCTCTGTGGAAGTGAAACTCCAAGGCCAGCCTGGCCTTGACGTTGCACCTCCACAGAGACACAGCATCAAGGTGAGGTCCATCCTGCAGTCTGTCCCTGCGAGACAAATAAATTGCCATCTTTGCCTCAGCGATTAAAAAATTTAAAAGTTGGGACTTGTCTTTAGTGGCTCTGCTGTAAAATACACCATTAATGAAAACTGAATGGGTAAAAAGTGTGTCAAAAAGGTTAAAAATCTGTATTAAGAGATTAAAAAAAACTGTTAGTCGTGCACAATCTATAAAAACGTGAAAAACATTCTCTGATAAACTGCAAAAAGGACACTCGTTTAAAACTCCGGGACTGATGATAGATAAAAAAGAGTTCGTTGCAATGGCGCCATGAAGGACCCTCCATTGAAGGTCACCAGTCCGTTTTTTTATCGGAAGTTTATAGAGTGTTCTCCACTGGGGCTTCTGTTCTCCGAACTTGTTGTCCCAGACACTGACAGCCCTGTTGTGCAGAGTCCTCTTGTTCAGCACCTTGACACAGGTCCGGTACAGGACTTTTGAACCTGATCCGCACAAGTCCACCTTTGGGCCTGTGGTACGAAGCAGGGGACCGCTGCTGTCCCCGAGGTCAGGATCCAGGTGGGTCTCCGGAAACGGGTCTGTTGGATCAGGCGGACGACCCTCTGTGGACCACAGCTGCAGGAGACACCTCTCACCAGCTGTCAACCTCTCCTTCAACAAGTCTATGAAGCGCTGCACCAGTCTGGCAGACCGGACTCCGAGCAACGAGGCCACCTCTTGGACGCTGGAGAAATCTGGTCCAGCCGTCTCCACCAGCCGCCTCAGGGTCACCGTCCCAGACCTGCAAAGCGCCGTCGACAGCCCCGGCATGGTGCTGTCAGAGACATCCAATCTCGCTCCACAGACTAAAGGTTCTTCTAAAAGCCAATGCAGAGAATTATTCGTGTTTGTTCTGTTGAGTTTAAAAAAGGAGCACAGTTTAAAAACACTCTGATAAAACTGGGGTAACCCCTTTAACTGTAAACGGCCAACATCGGTCAGAAACAGAGCAGCATCCAGCCCCAACCCGCTCACGCGTCTGAGGATGCAGCTGGCCACGTCTCTCCACACTGTGTCAGCAGGTCCTGCCAGGTATTTTTGGAGGAATTGCATTCTAAAAGCGGCCGTTCTGCTGGCCAGGTGGACAAGGCCTTGTCCCCCCTCCTCCCTTGGTAAAAACAAAACCGACTGTGGCACCCAATGTCGACCGTTCCAGAAGAACTCCACCATCTCAGACTGCAGTTTTACCAGCAGGTCTGGAGGTGGATCTAGAACGGCTAGTTTGTGCCACAGCTGTGATGCGACCAGGTTGTTTAAAACTAGCACTCTGCCTCTGTAGGACATCTGGGAGTGCAGCCATTTCCATTTTTTTATTTTTTGTCTAAACTTTTCTTCGACATTTTCCCAGTTTTTCTTTATCATATTCTTTTCCCCTAGGTAAATACCGAGGTATTTGAAGCCGTCTCTCATCCACAGGAGGCTTTGAGGGAGAACTGGGAGCCCTTCAGGCCACTCACCCACGGCGAAGGCTGTGCTCTTTCCCCAGTTCACCCTCGCAGCAGACAGAATGGAAAAACTCTCGGTAATCTTCCTTAAAATGTCTACATCCTGTTGGTTTTTTATAAAAACAACAACATCGTCAGCATATGCGGATAAAACTATGTTGTTGTCAGAACCGGGTAAAGTAAAACCATGGACGCTTGATTGGATCTTTTGGAGGAGGGGTTCCAGGGAGAGTGCGTAGAGCATCCCTGAGAGTGCGCAACCCTGCCACCTCTACACACTCTAAAAGGAGCACACAGGCTACCATTAATCTTCAGCACATTCTAAACATCACTGTACAGCACCTTGATCTTGGCAACAAAACTAGCGCTGAACCCGAACTCTCTCATGGTTTCCCAGAGTAAGTCGTGTTCAACACGGTCAAAAGCCTTTTCTTGGTCAAGTGAGACCAAGGCTGTGTTCAGTACTAATGAACTGGAGACTTCCAAAACATCTCGAATCAGGTAGATGTTATCTACCATGGACCTACTGGGGACGCAACAAGTCTGGTCCCGATGGATGACCTGCTCCATAGCTTCTCTCATCCTAGTAGCTAGGACCTTGGAGAGGATTTTGTAGTCGGTGCAGAGTAGGGACACCGGGCGCCAGTTCTTCATCTCCTGCAGGTTCCCTTTTTTTGGCAGGAGAGTAATGACTGCCCTGCGGCATGACAGTGGGAGTGAGCCAGTGTTCAGACTGTCGTTGAAGACACCCAGCAGATCTTCTGCTAAAATGTCCCAGTAGGCTTTATAAAATTCCACAGTGAGTCCATCTATGCCGGGTGCCTTCTGGCCTTGCATGCTCTGGAGGGCTGTGTGGAGCTCAAGAAGCCCCAGGGGGCGCTCCAGTTGTGCGTTGGTCTCCTTAGAGACCTGGGGTAGTCCACTGCAGAACTCCCCGAACAGTTCATCATCTCTCTCGTATTCGCTTTGGTATAACGAGGAGTAGAACTCCACAGCCCTCCTCCTGATCTGTCCTGGCTCACTCAGCTGCTGCCCGGTGTCTGACAACAGAGAGTGGATGACTTTGTTCTGCCCGTTTTTCCTCTCCAAGCTAAAGAAGAAGCTAGAGGGAGCATCCATTTCTGTGATGTTTTGCATCCGGGATCTGACCAATACGCCCTGTACCTTCGCGTCCAGTAGGTTGGTTAAAACTAACCTTTTTGCTTTGAGAGCTTCAAAGTGCTCTCGGTTTCCTGTGGAGTCACTGAGTCGTTCTAGCTCCACTATATCAATCTCCAGATCTTTGATAGATCTGGTGATGTTGCGAGTGACGTTGACAGTGTGCTGCTGACACAGCAGTTTTATTTCAACTTTACAGTTGTCCCACCATTGCTGCAAACACGTAAAATCACCCTTCCTCTGTCTAAAAACCTCCATAAAATAACTCAGAATCTCCTTAAAACTACGGTCATGAGTTAAAACTGAATTAAAATGCCAGTAGGCGCTCTTAGGTAAAATGTTTCTGATAAAAACATTACCTAAAATCAGTGAATGGTCTGTAAAAGCTACTGGTAAAATCTGACAAGCTTTAAAAACATTAAAATGATGTTTAAAACAATAGAAGCGGTCGAGACGAGCTAAAGAAATGCCATTTTCTTTAAGGTGGGACCACGTGTATTGCCTGGAGTCTACGTGCATCCTCCTCCATACGTCCACCAGGCCATGAGACGTAATCAGCTGTCTCAGGACACGTTGGGCTGCCGGATGAGGCTCTGCGTGATTGCGGTCTAAGAAATCATTTTCAGTGCAATTGAAATCCCCTCCTAAAAAAACATAATCTGAGGACCCACAATCTCCCAACCTTTCCCCAATTTTTTCCAAAAAACACTTTTTCTCTGCATTGGCAGTGGGAGCATAAATATTTATAAAAATCACGGTAAAATGTTCAAAAACAGCTTTGACTAAAAGACATCTCCCTTGAATAATGTGCTGCACTTCTGTGTGGCTGGGAGTGAAAGCGTTGGAGAAAAGGAGTCCCACTCCTGCACTCCTGGAGGTGCCATGACTAAAAATGGCTTCCCCTTTCCACTCTTTGTGCCACTCTGTCTCAATGGACGCATCACTATGAGTTTCTTGTAAAAACAAAACGTCAATTTTTTTATAGTTCATGGTTTGATAAACCAGCGCACGCTTCACAGCCTCTCTGGCACCGTTGAGGTTTAAGGATGCCATTTTGAAAGAATCCATGATGATAAAGAGGTTAGAAAACGTGTAAAAAATGACTATAAAAAATGGGAAAGTGCAAGTGTTCATAGTTTATTCAGAGCTGTTTTCTAACTTTAGTCATTATTTTCTTTAATCTAAAAATTTCTCGGTCTGTAAAACCTGACACTTCTTTGTGTTTTATATGATGCTTTGCTGAGGAGTAAAACATATCTAGGTTTGGAAAATAACTTTCCACATTAACTCCTTTCTGCTTTTTTGTTTGGTTAAGGAAAGTCAGAAATAATTCTGCAGGGTAATGGGGTTCACTGTTTTCCTGTAATGTAGAAACTTCACTCAAATCAGAACAGCAGCTCTCACTGTCACTGTCTACTTTCTCTTTCATCTCCTCAGACACTTTGTCTGTTTGTTTGCTAGCTTTTGTAGCATTTTCAACAATGTTCTCTTTGTTACTTTTCTTTATCTCCAGCTCCATCTCATCCGCTCCTGCTTCACTCTCTCTAGCTTCTAACCTCTCACTTTTCTGTACTGCACCGTTTTTCTCTCCATCCACCTCTACCTCTATTTTCTCTTCCTGATTACCACACACTAACTCTTCATCACCCATGTCACCCTCTTGCACTTTTCGTTCTCTGTCGTTCTCCCCCACCTCCCCCTGAGCCTCCCCCTCCCCATCCACAACACCACCATTCTCCTCACCACCACCACCACCACACACCTCCGTGCTGTCATCTTTATCCCCACATGCACTTGGTGCTTCCCTCTCCACAGTTGGTGCTTTAACACTATGATCCCTGTCGGCGGGGGGGCGGGCCCCTCCGCATCAGCAGCCGGAGGAGGACCGGTCGTAGCCGCGGCTCCCCCCGCAGCCGACGCGGGACGGGGACCAGTGGCAGACTCCCCCGCATCAGCAGCGGGAGGGGGACCGGTCGCAGCCCCGGCTCCCTCCGCATCAGCAGCGGGAGGATGACCGCTCGCAGCCGACGCGGGAGGGGGACTAGCGGCAGACTCCCCCGCATCAGCAGCGGGAGGGGGACCGGTCGCAGCCCCGGCTCCCTCCGCATCAGCAGCGGGAGGAGGACTGCTCGCAGCCGATGCGGGAGGGGGACTAGCGGCAGACTCCCCCGCATCAGTTGTAGCCGACGCGGGAGGGGGACTAGCTGGAGGGGGGACTAGCTGGGAGGGGGACTAGCTGGTCAGCAGCGGGAGGGGGACTAGCTGGTCAGCAGCGGGAGGGGGACCGGTCGCAGCCCCGGCTCCCTCCGCATCAGCAGCGGGAGGGGGACCGGTCGCAGCCCCGGCTCCCTCCGCATCAGCAGCGGGAGGAGGACCGCTCGCAGCCGACGCGGGAGGGGGACTAGCGGCCGACTCACCCGCATCAGCAGCCGGAGGAGGACCGCTCGCAGCCGCGGCTCCCCCCGCAGCCGACGCGGGAGGGGGACCAGCGGCAGACTCCCCCGCATCAGCAGCGGGAGGGGCCGGCCCGTCTCTGTTTGGACACATCTTAATGATGTGTCCCGTTTGGTGACATCCAAAGCACTTCATGTTTGTTGAAGTGGCGTACAGAAGATAATCAAAATCATCAATTTTAACACGAAAGCACACGTTAAACTCCTCCCCCCGGTTATTCAGAATCATATAGAGTTGTCTCCTGTGAGAGACGACGTGTTTGAGGAGGGGTGATTTACACCCCGTCAGGACCTTTCTGATCGGGGACACCACCTTCCCGTATCTGGACAGTTCTCTGATTAAAAACTCGTCACTAACAAACGGGGGGACGTTGGACAAAGTTATTTTCGTGGTTGGCAGTTTCAGTGGTGACACGTGTAGAAATAAGTCTCCCACTGAAATGCTAGCCTCGACCAGCTGTTGAACTTTTTGGACAGAGTCCACAAAAATCACTACAGCCCCATTCATGCGGGCTGCGGACTTAATGGATCCATGTCCGACCACCTCTCCCACCGCCAAACAAACTTCCTCCACGCTGCATGCAGAAACAGCACTCACCTTGATGCCCTTCTTCCGCGTCAGCGTGGAGAAGTTCCCCGTGCTCTCCATGGCGTCTAGACGCCGGCCAACCAGGTGCACCTGGCGGTCCCACCCAAACCAAAAATAAAACCTTAAATCGTGACAATACTAACTCAAAATCACAAAATCCCAACATAAATAAGTTACATGAACACCCAGTGAAAAAAATATAATAGTAAGAAAAAGGTAAAAATATAAAAATATCCAATTTTCTCACGCTCTCTCTTCAGCTCCTCTCCACACGCCACTGAAACGGGTCACGTTCCTCGTTCGGACATCCCAAAAGAAGTCACTATAAAATCTAAGTTTAACTTAACAAAGCCATATCTAAACAGTGTGATCACAGAAACAAACAGGACACCCAAAAACCGCATCAATGCCCCAGGATAAATATTAACCACCTACAGTCCTCTCTCCATTAAAAAAATAGGAAAATAAGATGTGTACAAAAATATAGAAATATTAATAAAGTGAAATAATAATGATGCATGGGTAAGCGAATAAAAGTCCAGTACCAGCACGCATTGCCTTATCTCTATTCGCGTCCAGTCTCTACAATAGAACAGAGAGCATTTAAATGCTATAATATAGTTTGATACACCCTAAAATGTATGAAATAAAATGAAATTATTTTTCTGTGTCCAGTCTCTATAATAGAAAAAAGAGAGCGCATTTAAATGCCATAATATAGTTCAACGCACCCTAAGATGTATTAAATGAAATGATTCTTTGTTTAATCATGTTTTCATAGTCCAAAACTTAATGTGAAAAAGATGGAACAGTCAGAGAGAACTGAGCAAGATGTCCGACTCTCTACTTCGTCATCAAGAACAGGAAAAGCAATGGAGAACGAAAAGTTACCTTACTTAATCGAGTCCAGAAACAAAGTAGCCGACTCCGGAGTATCAAAAAGGCAAATCCGATCCTCATGCAGACACCGGAGGTGAGCTGGATAAGCGAATCCATGGTACTTATTAAGCTGAGCCAGCGCTCTCCTCACGGTGTCAAACTTGCGTAGTTTACGCAGGACCTCGGAGGACAAATCGGGGTAGAAGCGCAGCTGGGAGCCGCCATGTTGGATATCCCGTTTCTTCAAAGCAGCTCTAAGAACAGCCTCCCGCTGTGAAAATTTTACAAACCGAACCAGCACGCTCCTCGGAGGCTTGCTGGCTGGCGCAAATAGCAGCCAAGCCGAGGACAGCCAATTATATATCAGTAAACTCTAGCTGATTTACCGTAAACATCCCGTCTCATGATGACTAGTGCGGCTCCTCCTCTAATGACCGGACAAAGTCAATAGCCTCAGAAACTGAAGATAACCACCATTTCTCACCGCTCAGAAGTGTGACGCGCAACTTCGCTGGGAAAAGAAGTGATGGCCGGAGTCCCTTCTTGTAAAGTTGAGCCATGACATCCCGATATTCAGCCAATTTCTGCAACACGTCAGCGCTGTAATCCTCGTACAAACGAAGCCTGTGACCCCGGTACTCCACAGTCCCACGTTTCCGCACCTCTCTTATCACTAAGTCCTTAGTTTGAAAGTGGATGATGACAGGGCTCGGATGCCCACCTGGTCCTGGTTTCGGCATAGGAATGTGGTGCGCTCTATCCAACTCAGGTGGAGAAGTCAGAACCTGGTCTCCAAATACCTCCAGAAGAAGCTGAGAAAAAAAAGCATCAGGTTGTGGACCTTCAATGGATTCTGGTAGGCCCACAATTCAAATGTTTTTACGTCTACTTCTCCCTTCGAGGTCCGAGAGTTTCAGCTTCAGCTGTCTGTTTTCCTCGCGTAATTCTGAAGTTGTAGCTTCGAGCAACTTCAGGCATTGGCTGACGTCATTAGCATTGGATTTGAGGTCACAAATGCATTCTCCGTGTCCTGAGACAGTCGATTGTATTATGTCTACTGTATACCTTGGTCAACTTCTTATTTAAACGAACCACCCCTCATAAAATTATTGTTGCCATTATTTTGCGCATGCTTTTGTATCCACTCATCTAATTGCGTCCATGTGGATGTAATAATTGTTAATCATGTGTGTTTGGTGTGAACAATAATGATTTTCACATCATGAACAGTTTCTCAGAATCACCTCTAAGTGTCGCCAATGGAACCAAAACTACAGAAACGTGCGTACGCCAGCCATGGAGTTGGCGTGGGGCTGCGCAGATTTCCACGTTCAGTTCTGTTTTGATACATACAGAGTTTTGCGTGGAAAATGGCGTACGCAAGGTTTTTGTGCGTACACACCATTGATACATGAGGCCCCAGGTTCTGTCAACAGAACTCACCAGAACCAAGGTTTGTGAGTGTGCAGCCAGATGTTTGTCTGCTGAACATCTGCAGAAACAGGAGACATGTTTTCTTTCTCCTGTCTGCTCTAATGCGTCCACTTGAAGGTTCTAATAGAAACACATTGTGACAGCAGGTGAAACGTTTCCACTGAACATCTGCTGGTTCTTCTATCATCTCTACTGACTTGTTGAACCAATGATCCTGGAGGTGATTGATCCCTGCACAGTGATCACATGACCGCAGCAAGAATCCACTGAAGAGGCTGCAAATAGAGCAACAAGAGTGAAGCAGAGAACAGGCTGAAAATGAAGAAGTGGACAGAGAAATGATCAAATGAAGCATTTAGTGTTTCCATTTGAACAGAGCAGCTGGAGCTGAAGCTTTTGATCCAGAGCAACACAACAGCTCTGCTTTCAAACCTCCACACACTTTCTGACGTCCACTCTGTCCACAGTGTTGGACGTGTCTCCATCCACTTGTGTTTGTTCTGGACGGCCCACTGGAGCAGGATCAGAGGCTTTCTGCTACTAAGACAACACTTTACACACACGAGGCTCTGAATGTTAGAAACCCTCTGACTAGAATACACTTCTTCTGTGTGAGCTTTGAGCTCAAACTGTGAATTTAATTCAAACTGGAGACCAGTCCACCTCCCAGCAGCACCACTGTTGGACTGGATTCTACAGGTGGACCTAAGAAACTGGACCTTCAAATGCCTGTGACATGCACGAACACAAAAAGAGGAAGAACATGTTAATATAGAATAAATTCTGCATAATATCCATGAATTAGTTCCATGGCATGGCCGGAGTGAAACAGGAAGTGACAACAAAGAGGAAGAAGTCTTTCAAAATCTTTGTTTCTACAAGATGTGACTCTTCTTCATCTTTCTTTAATAGTGACTGTGAATAATGTAAAGAAACATCAGACTCTGTGCTCCTGTCTGTGTTAGCTATTGTAGCAATGATGTGTTTCCATGCAGGCGTTGTCATCTCTCCGTTCCTGCACATGCAAATATCTCCACAACTGTTCATGTGAACTGCGTGGATTGATTATTTTCATTCATTCAACCTTTATTTAAACAGATAAGTCACACTGTATGTTGATGATGCGAACAGAGCATATGATGAGTTTATGAATATCTTGGAAAGCCTGTATGAAAAGAATTGTGTGCAAACAAATTACACAAAGAGAAATACGAATGATCAACCATGGATGACAAAAGGGTTAAGAAATGCATGTAAAAAAAAGAATTATTTGTATTCATGTTTCTTGAAATTGCGAAGTCAGAGCGCAGAAGAAAAATATAAAAAGTATAAAAATAAATTAGTAGGGATTATAAGGAAACATAAGAAAGAATATTATAGTAAATTATTAGATAAAACTAATGGTGATATGAAAGCAACATGGCGAGTAATGAATGGTGTACTGAAGAATCATAAAGCAAAAACTGGTATTTCAAAATATTTTGTAAAAGACAACGATGAAGTTCATGATGAAAATGAAATTGTAAATGGATTTAATCAATATTTCGTGAATGTTGGATCAAGCCTTGCAGCTAAGATACCAAAAGTAGATAAAAATATGATCCACTCAATTACAGGTTGTGCAAATAGTATTTTCCTAAATGGAACTAACAAAGAGGAAATAATGAATGTAGTAAAACATCTTACAGACAAGAGATCGAAAGACTGGGTGGACATGGATATGATGTTTGTAAAGGACATAATGAGCCATGTTATTGAGCCGTTCACATACATATGTAACTTATCATTTTCAACAGGAATTTTTCCAGATAATATGAAAGTAGCTAAGGTCGTTCCTCTTTTTAAAAATGGTGATAAATGTGTATTCAACAATTATAGACCTATATCCTTGTTACCACAGTTTTCAAAAATTCTTGAAAAACTATTTGTAAACAGACTAGACCAATTTATAGATAAACAAAATATTCTAAGCAACAGTCAGTATGGGTTTAGATCAAAAAACTCTACATCAATGGCTCTCATGGAATTAATGGAACAAATAACTACTGCTGTCGATCAAAAACAACATTGTATCAGTATCTTTGTTGATTTAAAAAAAGCATTCGATACTATTGATCACACCATTCTCCTTGAAAAACTGAACAAATATGGTATTAGAGGACCAGCATTACAGTGGGTATCTAGCTACTTAAAAAATAGGAAACAATTTGTACAAATAAATGATGTAAGATCTGACCTCTGTAATATCACATGTGGAGTTCCCCAAGGCTCTGTACTTGGACCAAAGCTTTTTATTTTATATGTGAATGACTTGGTAAATGTGTCAGGACTCCTTAAATGTGTACTTTTCGCTGATGATACCACTTTTTTCTGTTCAGGTGAAGATATAGAACAAATGTTAGAATTGATAAAGACAGAATTTGTCAAGATACAAACTTGGTTTAAAATAAATAAATTATCATTAAATCTAGAGAAAACTAATTACATGATATTCGGTAATAAAAAGAAAACTGTTGATGTTCCACTCAAAATTGAGGATGTTGAGATTTGTAGAGTGAATGAGGTGAAGTTTTTGGGTGTTATCATTGATGACAAACTGACATGGAAACAACACATAAATTCTGTAAGAATAAAAATAGCTAAATCGATAGCAGTACTGTACAAAGTCAGAGACCTATTGAATGATAAAGCTCTGTATTTGTTGTATAACACAATCATTGTTCCACACTTAATCTATTGTATTGATGTTTGGGGGAAAGCGTGTAAAACAATCACAAAGCCTATTTTTGTATTACAGAAAAGAGCTGTAAGAATTATCACTAGAAAACATTACTGTCATCCATCAGTACATTATTTTATCAACTGAAATTATTGAAGTTCCATGATTTGGTTGATTATAATATTTTATCAATTATGTATAGGGCTCAGAATAACGAATTACCTTTAAATATCCAAATGAATTTTGTTAAAAGACAAAGTTGTTATAATCTTAAGGGAACAGAGATGTTTGTAAAACCACAATTCAGAACTAGTTTGAAGGGACGTTCTACCTCAATCCATGGAATTAGATTATGGAATGGCTTGGAGAATGTAGTTAAAAATGCCAAGTCAATGTTTACATTCAAGAAAATGATCAAAAGGAATTTGTTGAAAAAATATATATGAAATAGCATAATGTGTATTGTATCAATTATTAGTTATGTATTAGTATTAGAAAATTAGAAAAAGTTAGTCATTTTATACTGCTGGTGGAAGATTATTATTGTTGAATCTGATTGTTTGAAAAAAGGGGCAGATATAATAAGATTTATTCTTCTTTCTGCTACCTTTCATTTTTTTACATTGTGTACGTATCATTAATGGGATTGTCTTGTATTGTGTTTCTTTTGTAAAAAAAATGAACAAATTTAATAAACATAAACATAAACAATAGAAAACAAAAGAGAGAAAAAAACAAAATATTTATTTTTATTTTTATTTTTTTAACAAAGTATCAAAAAACTAGCAAAACATTATAAGGTAGACGTATAAAATCAAAGACAGGAACATGTCTGCATTGGTTTTTGCCAGGATTCCAACAGATTCTGAAAACCATTTAGAGAAGTCAAGTTCGAGAGCTTCAGATCTTTTTGTAAGATATTCCAGGAAGCAGGAGCGGAGTAGGAGAAGGCCCTTTTTCCAAGTTCAGTCCTCACTGACGGAACACTGCAGGTAATCATGTCCTGAGAGCGCACGCTGTAGCTGCACTCACGCAAAGACATGTAGGAGGAGATGTATGAGGGCAGCAGACCAAGAAGTGATTTAAAGATGAAAATGTACCAGTGGAAGAGTCTGCGTGAGGTTAATGATGTCCAGTTAATCAGTGAATACAGGGTGCAGTGGTGGGTACGATAATCACAGCCAACACAAACCAATGTGTCATTTTAACTGCAGTAAAAACATTTGGAAAATGGTAAATACAGGTTACAGTAATATAGGCAGTGGTACCTTAAGAGTTCATTTAAATCCCACATAAGTCAGTCACACAAATAGATTCAAAGTAAATGTTTATTTGCTTTTGCATGTTAGTGGCAATTGTGGATTTCATGTTATTGCTCAAAATACTAAAATAAGTGACTTTAATTGTGCAATTTCAATAATAAACTATGTCCGGCACGTTTTCTTAAGTAAAAGTCTGTCTGAAAAAAAGACAGACTTCCAATTGGTTATTTAAACGTCTTCATGTTGAGTGACACCGTGTGCCAGCCACTCCTGGGCAGATTCTGTCACTATGGTAACTTGAAGGCCACAGTCTGGCTGCGCATTCCTTTAACTGATAACGGAGAGGTTGTTTTTACAAGAGGACCACATAATATCAAGCTGTTTACTTGGGCTCTAATTGTCTACATTAAAAGTGTTAACATACTATTATTTGGTGTCTAATCATTAACTATTATTAGTGTGTGAACCTGAAAGACTGTGTGTAGAACGGCTGGTCATGAAAAGCATCGCATCTGTCCTCCCTGCCTCCCTGGATCCCTTCCAATTTGCATACCGAGCTAATCGCTCAACCGACGATGCCATCTCCTCTGCCCTCCGCACGGCTCTCACACATCTGGACACGAAGGACTCCTATTCGCTCAACCGACGATGCCATCTCCTCTGCCCTCCACACAGCTCTCACACATCTGGACACGAAGGACTCTTATGTTAGAATGCTGTTCATCGACTTCAGCTCGGCATTCAACACCATCATCCCCCAACAGCTCATCCATAAACTGGACAGTCTGGGGCTGAACACCTCAATGTGTAACTGGCTGCTAGACTTCCTGACCGGGAGACCACAGACAGTACGGATCGGGAGTAACACATCTAGCACCATCACATTGAACACAGGGGCCCCACAAGGATGTGTGCTGAGCCCCCTTCTATTCACCCTGCTAACACACGACTGCACACCATCGTACAGCTCCAACCACTTCATCAAGTTTGCGGACGACACAACAGTGGTAGGTCTCATCAGCAACAACGATGAGACGGACTACAGGAACGAGGTGAGCCGCTTGGCCTTGTGGTGCGGACACAACAATCTCACTCTCAACGTGGAGAAGACAAAGGAGATTGTTGTGGACTTCAGGAAGAGGGATGCCCAACATGCCCCTCTGACCATCAACAGCACCGCAGTGGAGAGAGTGGACAGCACCAAGTTCCTGGGAGTGCACGTCTCAGAGGACCTGTCCTGGAGCAGGAACACTGCATCACTGGCAAAGAAGGCTCACCAGCGTCTCTACTTTCTCCGCAAGCTGAAAAGGGCTGGAGCTTCAACCCCCATCATGTGCACCTTCTACAGAGGTGCCATAGAAAGTGTCCTGACCAGCTGCATCACTGTGTGGTTTGGTGCATGTACTGCATCCTGCCGCAAGAGCCTCCAGCGCATTGTGAGAGCAGCTGAGAAGATCGTGGGCACCTCCTTTCCCTCACTGCAGGACCTTACACAGCAACCGCCTCACTCGGAAAGCCCTCTGCATGGCAGGTGATCCCACACACCCACTACACAGCTGCTTCAGACTGCTGCCATCAGGGAGGAGACTGAGGAGTCTCCAGGCTCGAACCAGCAGACTGAGAGACAGCTCTGTTCATCAGGCAGTCAGGATGCTAAACACTCTGCCTGCTCTGCCCCCTCCCATTTGAACTGCCTTAACACTAAAACTTTCTCACACATTACCACACAACACAAAGATTTTAACACTGGACTCTGTGTCATCAAACGGGTTATTCACTAAACTCTCGGTCATGTGCTCATACAGTTTGCACTACTTCTCATACTTGCACTAATGTTTGTATTACATCACTGCCTATAGTCATAATACTGTTTACATTCTCTGTTTACATTTATTAATACTGTTTACTTTTATTACTACTGCTTACATTTAATTACTACTGTTTACATTTACACTACTCTAATATCTACACCACTGTTGATACATATACAGTGTGCTCTGACCGGTATTGTTTGGGGATGCCCAGTGTGCCTTACTGCATATGCCACTTTTGCCTCTATGACAACATCAACTACTACCTCATACATATGCTGTGTACATTAACTCATACGCTGCTTTGCCACTTTGCAAATGTTAATGCTAGAAACCTTAGTTTATTTTAGTTATACTGTGCAAAAACTCAGGACAGTATTATGTTCATTAAACGTTTACTGTTTTAGTTTTAGAGTGAGTGTAAATTTTTCATACTCTTATACCACTATGCAAAAAACTCAGGACAGTGTTAGTTTTACTATTTTATGCTTATGTCTATTATTATATGTTTCAGTGTTTCAATGTTTAGATGTCTCAATGTTTAGATGTTTACTGTTGCACCGAGGGACTGAGAGAAACGCAATTTCGGTCCTGTGTATGTCCTGTACAGTACATATTGCAGATCTGACAATAAAGTTGACTTTGACTTGACTTTTGACTGTGTAGCATTCAATATATGTGTAGCACTTTGAGATTTTCAGTAATGAAAAGTGCATTATAAATTGAATTAATTATTATTATTATTATTACTAATTGTTAAGTATAAAGTATATAAGTGTTGTTATTTAACTTTATTTCTGTTAATCCATGTGTGAGCAGTTTCACATGCTGAACGGAGCCATGTGCTCACTCTGCTCTGCTCAGAGAACAAAGGACTCTTATGGTGAGAGTCAGTATCTTACCTGTGTCCTGCTTCATTTAAAACATTTGCTTAGCTTGTAGTTATATCAACTGTGAACTTGTAACATTATCATTGGTAAAAAGTTAGATTATATGTAAAACATAAAGTAATTAGTAAACACTTTAAAATGAATAAAGGCCTGTAAATATAGTTCAAACCCTGCAATTAAAA
>JBBPBX010078691.1:0-16567 GCA_038048925.1 Garcialebias charrua
TGTGTCGCGCTAGCGTTATGTGCACCAGGTCGCGATGATCTACTGTTCTCGCGACCACATGTACGAGTTTCCTGTTTCCCTCTCCTGTTGAGGTGGAACACGGTGGTGAGTAGGGAAGCGCCAGTTTTTCTGCTCTTACACGTTCAGATTTTAATTAATATTTATATTTGGTAGCTGCTGCTGTTTGTCCTTGGCGACCGTCTGCCTCCTGTTTGTCCGTGGCCGTGTGTTTGCTGCGGTCTGGATTGTCCCGACTGGTTCTGCCCCCATCCGGGTCGTCCCTCGCCTGCCGGCTGGTCCTGGGACTGTTTGGTGCCCGCTGTCTGGACGGCGTGGGGTGGGCTACGTCACGCGTCCTGCGGGCTGAGCTGAGCCGACTGATGCCAGCTCAACTAATCATACAGGTGTCGGTTTGAGTGGCGTCTCTTCGGGTGTAGCAGATTTCACCAGGGCGGACTCTGGACTACAGTACTGTGAGATTGGTACAAAATCCCTCCAGGTGGTGACTACTCTTGGTTGGCCATAAAGACTGTGTGTGGGTTTTTCCCTTTTTAACATTTTGCTGAATTGCACTTTTATTACTGAATTGAGCTAGAACTACCTTTTTAAAACTGTAAATATTTAGTATTTAATTAAACAACTGTGCAATTTATTGATGTCTGTGTGAACTTGTCTCACGTCTCATCTGCAACGGGTCTATGTGCCTTAAGGGTAACTTTTAGTAAAGTTATTTTAACTAAATTCACTTTTTATTAAAAAATAGATTATTTATTTCTAAAGTTGCCTATTTCTATCCATAACCGTCCAGCTACATATTGATAAACTATTGGTGATTATTTGTTTACATTCTCATAGGTGGAAACGCTTGTGCTCGTTTGCGCACAGAACTGAAGCTTGCGCACCCTGAACAGCTTCAGCACACACACACACACACACCAGTGCTGACTGATGAGCGCAGAGGGTGGAGCGCGCGTGTCCGCAGTGGTGCTGGATGTTGGAGAGGAGGCGCAGCCTGGAGGAGGAGAAGCTGAGGTGTGTTCACGCGCCGGGCTGCAGCTGTGGCACCATCTGGCACCATGAGCTCAGACAACCAGAGCTTTGACTCCAACAGGTCGCAGCAGGTGGAGCTGCAGGTGGAGCTGGAGCTCTTCAGCAGCCTGGAGGACATGGACGTGTCTGCAGACAGGAGCGCGCTCCTCCGGCTCCTCATCTGCCTCGTGTACTCCGTGGTGTGCGCCGTGGGGCTCGTGGGCAACCTGCTGGTCCTCTTCTTCATCAGGGTGCAGCAGGAGAGGAGGGAGTCACGCGTGAACCTGTTCGTGCTGCACCTGGCCGTGACGGACCTGCAGTTCGTGCTCACGCTGCCCTTCTGGGCCGTGGACACGGCTCTGGACTTCAGCTGGCCCTTTGGAGACGCCATGTGCAGGATCGTGCTGTCGGTCACCGTCATGAACATGTACGCCAGCGTCTTCTTCCTCACGGCCATGAGCGTCACGCGCTACCTGTCTCTGGCCAGCGCGCTCAAAACCACGAGCGCGCGCAAGTCCTGCTCCGCCAGATGTGTGTGCGCGATGATCTGGACTGTGGCGACCCTGGCCACCGCGCCCACCTCCATCTTCTCCACGGTCAGTGACGTCACGGGAGAGAAGCTGTGTCTGCTGAGGTTTCCTGGAGGCCAGTACTGGCTGGCGGTGTACCACATCCAGAAGATACTGGTGGGCTTCGTGGTGCCCATGTGCGTCGTGTCCATCAGCTACTTCATGCTGCTGCGCGTCATCCGCAAACGGAGCATGAGAACCAGCAACCCCACACGGAGGTCCCAGGTGACCAAGTCCATCACGGTCATCATGCTGTCCTTCTTCCTCTGCTGGATGCCCAACCACGCCATCACCCTGTGGAGCGTGCTGGTCAAACTCAACGTGGCGCACTGGGACAGGGCCTACTACCTCGTGCACACGTACGTGTTCCCGCTGACCGTGTGCCTGGCGCACACCAACAGCTGCCTGAACCCCATCATCTACTGCCTGACGAGGAGGGAGTTCAGGGACAAGCTGCGAGCTCTGATGCGCAGAGGGTGACGGGGTGCGTTGCTTGTTCACGAGGCGCGTAATGGGAAGACTAGCCGTAACCAAGACGCACCGGATGCGCCTGAACTCATCATCATCACGCTTCTTGTCCTTAAAGTCTCCTGTTAGTGGCTCTGCCTGTTTTTATGACGAGCTCAGTCCCGCTCGCGCGTTAAATGTTCATAAAAGTGACTCCATGTGTGACGCGGTCAGTCCAGTGGCCGTGCGTAAAAAGCGCATCAGCTCGTGCGTCTTCGATCAAACGAGGCCAAACGCTTTTTATTTATTTTTTTTTCATGAAAGTTTGACTGAAAGAGCATTTATGGACTCCAACAGTTAATGTCAAAGTTTTAGGCAAATATTTTGTGCAATGATCAGCACTTTGAGCACTGCTGTGAATGACTCTCAGCTACAACCACAACAAATGTAACCACATTATCTGTAAGACTGACTGGATTGTAGCCATTGTTGTATTTTCCCAGATCAGATGTCTGTGGCAGCCATCTTGAATTGGTTTGTTTCCAAATGTTAATTTGATTTGATTTGATGTTTATTCATTCATTTTAAAAGAACAATACAAAACAGTTTCATCAGATACAAGAATACAAGTAGGATAAAATGAAAGGAGCAGAAAGAAGATGTAATCTTATATCTGCCCCTTATTTCACAGTTTGTTCAACCAATGATAACCTTCAAACTATATCACAAAATGAATAATTCTACTTAATTTTTTCCAACTGGTATTAGAAAAATACTGGTATTGTAAAGCGCTTTGGGGCTCCTCACAGGGGGGCTGGAAAGCGCTATATAAATAAGCTCCATTTACCATTTAACTGTAATACACAAACTACTAAAATCTCTACTTAAATTTTCTAACTGTAATACACAAACACACTAAGCTACAACATAAGTGTACACAAACACACTAAGTTACATCATATATAGTTTTTGAGCAAGTCCTTTTTGACCTTTTTCTTAAATGTATACATTGATTTTGCATTTTTAACATCACTCTCCAGAGCATTCCACAATCGAACTCCCTGAATTGAGGTAGACCGTCCCTTTAAGCTGGTTCTGAATTGTGGTTTGATGAATATCTCTGTCCCTTTGAGATTGTAATAATAACTTTGTCTTTTTATAAAATTTCTTTGGATATTTAAAGGTAATGTGTTATTATGAGCCCTATACATAACTGATAAAATACTATATTCTACCAATTCCTGGAATTTCAATAAATTTAATGTTAATCAGTTGTAGATGGAAATCCAGTGAGCACAAACTGAGAGTTTTAACAAAATCTTTCTCATAGTTTATTAGACATTTTGCAGAGTGGCCTTCAATAGATAAATGGCAAACGTTTTAACCCAAACCTTCAGTGCTCAGAATATAAACTGAGGATCAGCCTCAGTGACTACCACACCAACTTTTAGCTGAGAATCTGTAAAAGTGACTGAGCTATGGCCATTTTTGTGTTATAACCAGTTGGCTTTGGCAGCCATCTTGAATTAGGTTGCCTCCAAAGGTTATTGAGTTGTACATTTCTGCCTGTTCAATAAAAACGAGGTATTTAGAGACGACACACACAAACACAACAAAAACATTATCGCTTGTCTTTTGGAGGTGAGCAGCGCTGAAGTAAAACAGAGCTGCAGGGTGTCCTCCATCAGCACCACGTGGTCGAACCAGACTTTATAATGGACACACACACACACCTCCTTTCTGCAGGTCTGACAGCTGCATGTGTCATCTGAACTCAAGCTGCACGCTCTTATCCAGATTGTGTTTAATTATCTGACAGAGTGGAAATGAACAGCAGCTGTTAGAGCTGATCTGAATGTAAAGTGACTGAAGAGTTAGAAAAACATCACTTGTCCTTTTGAAGGTTGGCTGTTCATTTCCCCGACTGACAGCTCTTCAATTATCTACTGACAAGAAGATATTGTTTCTCAGAACCCATAAACATAAGATTAGCTATTTAACCCATTTGAAGTAAACTCTGAAAATTGTCGTCCAAACTTGTTAATAACCATTTATCATATAATTACAGTGGTAAATTAGTTGTTTAATTTGATCTCAATAGCATAACGTTTAAAAATATTCATAATGCCATGATTCAAGACATAGGTGTTATTGTATTTGTATTATTTTGGATGAGTTTCAGCACTTTGAGTAACAAAATAATGAAGTAGTCACTAATAATATGGTAATAAAATGCATGAAAAGATGGTTTGTACTCAAGGGCTAAAATTACTGATCTGAAAAATGATTTGTGTGAAAATAATAATGATAATAAAAATAAAAAAACAGAATTGACACACAATCTGCAGCTCCTCAGTAAAAATGTAATTAATTGTGCAAACACAATCAAAAGGCCATATATAAAGTTTTTGCTCATGCACATCCTCACTCGTCTTCATATAGGTGCTCATGTGAGGTTTTATACTGTATTTGGGCTCTATGAGGGTTTTCTTTGATCAAAAAGCTGTTTTAATCACACTTTCAGACCTACGGTCTACCTGACCATTTTAGGCAAGTGTTTTGTTCTTTTTTTCCCATATTTTTGTGACAATGACCTCAAATCATTTCAGCATCAAAAACAAACACACCAACTCAAGGTGTGGATGAGTGTCGAGTCTGTACAAAACAAACTATTAATTACTATTAATTAACACCCTGTCGCAAAAACAAAGACAAAACTAATTTCTTCAGATGAATCTGTGAAAAAGGACAAAAGTCAGTTTTTTTATAACTCATTTCTGTTTTTCGCCATCCAGATGACTTACAAGGGGATACAGAGCTAACACTTGGTTTGTTTGGTAACGTGCTCCTAAACTGTGACAAAAGTGGGCAATAACGAAAATTAAAGTACTGTATGTTTCGCCCTTTTTTTTTGTGCATAATTTGCATGCCCTGCGACTTATACGCTGAAACTATGTATTTACGGATTTTTTCCTATATTTATAAATACATTTTTGGCTGAGCTATGACTGTTTTAATTCATTTTGACCGAAAATATTGAACACTACCATTTTCAGCCGCTAGATGGCACTCGAGTAGTCAAGCATGGCATTGTACCATGTAATACATAGTTCCCACACACAGAGTATTGCGCAATACCGGGTTTTTCGCAACCCGTAAAGGCAGAAATGGCGGACAAACAGACTTGAGCTACCACAGCTAAATACATTACTAGCTTCACCAAGGCACAAGAGCAAAATGGCAGTGGTCGGAGTTGAATGAGTTGGAGAAAGAAATCATGGCAGACGAAGCGGACAACTTGTCACCAAGTAGTTACTCTGATATCATTAATTATTTAATTACTACGAGGAGCGCACACCGAGGAGCTTCACAGCTTTAAATCCAAAAAAGATGTGTAAACTGTCTCAATCATATCTAACCAGCTAAATAAAGGTTTAACTAAAATAACACACAGCCAAAAAAAGTCCAGGCTCAACACGGACCAGAACCAGCACTTTGAGTGTTACCGTGTTGGAAGTTAGCATGTCGCGTTAGCNTCGCCACCCGTAAAGGCAGAAATGGCGGACAAACAGACTCGAGCTACCACAGCTAAATACATTACTAGCTTCACCAAGGCACAAGAGCAAAATGGCAGTGGTCGGAGTTGAATGAGTTGGAGAAAGAAATCATGGCAGACGAAGCGGACAACTTGTCACCAAGTAGTTACTCTGATATCATTAATTATTTAATTACTACGAGGAGCGCACACCGAGGAGCTTCACAGCTTTAAATCCAAAAAAGATGTGTAAACTGTCTCAATCATATCTAACCAGCTAAATAAAGGTTTAACTAAAATAACACACAGCCAAAAAAAGTCCAGGCTCAACACGGACC
The DNA here is from genome assembly GCA_038048925.1 of Garcialebias charrua. Classification (NCBI taxonomy): domain Eukaryota; kingdom Metazoa; phylum Chordata; class Actinopteri; order Cyprinodontiformes; family Rivulidae; genus Garcialebias; species Garcialebias charrua. Next base: position 5,919 of record JBBPBX010078691.1, read on the forward strand.
AGGACCAGCACTTTGAGTGTTACCGTGTTGGAAGTTAGCATGTCGCGTTAGCATCCGGAGCGGAGGGTCCGTCGCACGGAGGCTCGCGGCGAGCTCAGGTAGGTCGGACGGCGTGGATCCGTCGCGGCCGCGGGGGCACGTCCCATGGGACCGACGCGTCGCCCGCACGACTTGGCTCCCGTCGTCCTTCCCCCACTGGGGCGGTCTCCCCGCCGGTCCCGGAGGACCGGCAGGGAGACCGTTGTCCAGGCATGAGGAGGCCGTTGTCGCGTTTCCAACATGCTAAGCTAACCACAGCAAGACGGTGCTGCTCCAACACACAGACAGTTGTACTCTAACATTGTTCTGACATTGTTTCACAAAATGATTTATGTAGAATATTTTGTTTACCGGCCAAAAGCACGACGTCTTCAGAGCAGATCCGAGCAGTCAGAGAGCGATGGGGCTGCTGTGAGCTTCTCCGATGAGATAAATCCTTCACGTTTACTTTTTTTTGGATTAAGTGAAACCTGCGCGTTGCCCAAACGTCTACCCGACTGGAACACCCACTGACCCAACACAAAGTAACCATTGCAATTAATTAGAAATTAACAAAAAAAAACAACGTGAAAAATACACATCCAGTAGACTGTCCTGTAACTGCAGCTCCGCCTCCACGTATGAGGGTAAAGCAGGAAATTCCACAGATGTGACGTTACATGGGAACTATGTACAGTATTGGTAAAAGTGGCTATTAATGACCAATCGGCTTGTCATAACCTGCCACCCTCATCCAGCTCACCTGGAGCAACTGAATCAGCAAAATGCAGCTGATTTGACCATCGAAGTGCATTTATTAAGTAAAAGTTCAACTGAGACACACCTTTACTATAATGTCACATAAACAATTATTTTAGGTGCTTCTATCTTATTGAAGTTCGAAGAAATGCGCAGCCTACCTCCTTCCGGATTTTCTCTCTGTCTGTGCGCTCCCGGAGCACCGAGGCAGAAAAATACTTTTGAAATGCAGCTGATTTGACTGTTAAAGTCATTTCATTAAGTAAAAGTTCAACTGAGACACACCTTTACAATAATGCAGAGCAAACAAATAATTGTTTTCAAGTGTTTATCTTGTTAAATTATCGTTAAAGTCCTTCCTGCATGCTCTTGTGGCCACCATTTGGCATCCAATTGATTTTTGGCACAACACCGGCCCACATTTCCAGGTAAATGGTAAATGGTAAATGGAGCTTATTTATATAGCGCCTTCCAGCCCCCTCTGAGGAGCCCCAAAGCGCTTTACAATACGAGCCATCTACCCATTCATACACACATTCATACACCGTTAGTGGTAGCCTGCCTTGTAGGGCGCTATCCAGACCTACCGGGAGCAACTCGGGGTTAAGTGTCTTGCCTAGGGACACAACGACACATGGTGGGCGGATGCGGGACTAGAACCTCCAACCTTCCGATTAGGGGTCGACTGCCATTACCACTGTGCCACGGCCGCCCCATGCAACGTATGCGACAAAGCGATGTATTTATGAATTTTTCTACTTTATTAGACATTTTTGGACTGATGCAATTTATTGGGTGGTGCGATGTATATGGCGGTAATATGGTAAGTGGACACACATGATACACAAGTCTTGCAAATACAAGAAAACAAACCTGTGATAAGACAATAACATAAATGCATCTAGGTTGACTTCAGTTCATTCTGTCAATAAAAAAGTTTGTTCTGAAGTCATTTGAAGTAGGTGAAACAGGAAGTAAAAGCTTAGTCTTGCCAAATTACACAAAAACTGGTCTGAAAGTCCATGGCAACTAGTTCCCTTTCAGTCTGTTCTCTCAGTGCAACATACTTGCTACTATGGGAATTGCGCCCCGCGCGATTACCTGAAGGAATATACTCACGCCTTTACGGCTAGGGGCGTCATCGCCGCGCCAGAGACCCCACCCTCTGGGTACTTAAGCGGCTTACGCCCCTCCATCTTTCTCTTTTTGCCCTTCACCTCGCTTAAACCTGAACTACCTCTTTGCGGGACTTCTCTGTTGCTTCATCGCTCAACCTGAGGTGAGCTTGCTCCCTGCACAGAGCGCACAGAGAATTATTCCTGCGTACTGCTGGACTAGCGAAAGCTAGTCCGGCACATTTCTCTTAACCCCGAAGTATTTTCTCCTCTCTCTACAGGTTGCTTCGCTCGACGGCGCTAACTATGCCACAAGAAAAAAAAGCTACCTCGCTAACTCCTAGCGAGCTAGCCAGCGAAAGTGACGCGACGGAGGAGACATTTATTAATAATAATAATAATAATAATAATACTTTATTTATAGAGCCCTTTAAAACAACCACAGCTGCAACAAAGTGCTGTACATAAAATCAAGAACATTTAAACACATAAAAATAAAACAATAATAATAATAATAATAAATTCAATTTATACCGCACTTTTCATTAATAAAAATCTCAAAGTGCTACAACAATAAAACAAGTGATAAAATCAAATAAAATCAATAATGGTATCAACTAAGATTAAAGACAGAATCATGTGGAGGCAGAATAGGCCTGCTTAAAAAATAAATAAATAAAACAAGTGATAAAATCAAGTAAAATCAATAATACTATCAACCAAGATCAAAGATAAAATCATGCGGAGGCAGAATAGGCTTGCTTAAAAAGAAAAGTCTTTAAACCGCTTTTAAAGTCAACCAGTGACTGTGGAGCTCTCAGGCAGTCAGGGAGGGAGTTCCATAGGCGGGGGGCAGCCACACAGAATGCCCTGTCTCCCATGGTCCTTAATTTGGTTCGTGGAATGTGAAGTAGATTACTGTTCTGTGATCGTAGAGACCGGGTGGATGAATATGGTGCAAGAATGTCCTTTAGATAGTCAGGTGAAGTTCCGTGTAAGCATTGGTGTGTAATGAGAGCAGTTTTGTATTGAATTCTGTAGGTGACAGGAAGCCAATGGAGGTTATGAAGAATGGGTGTAATATGTTCAAATTTACGAGCTCTCAATAAAATCCTTGCTGCACTGTTTTGAATATATTGAAGTTTCTGAAGATTTTTGCCAGGGATTCCAATAAACAGGGAGTTGCAGTAGTCGAGCCAGTTGTTAAAACATTAAGATCAATAAAAACAATAAAAACAGTGCAGAACAAAATCAGTCTGTGCTAAAAGCCAGTGAGTAAAAATGTGTTTTTAAAAGAGTTTTAAAACTGGACAGTGAAGGAGCTTGTCTGACGGGAAGAGGGAGATCGTTCCACAGTTTTGGAGCAGCAACAGAAAAAGCTCTGTCTCCTCTGAGCCTCCGTTTGGACCTCGGCACCTCCAGAAGCAGCTGATCAGCTGATCTGAGGCACCGAGCAGGAGAGTATGGGTGAAGCAGCTCAGAGAGGTAGGATGGAGCAAGACCATTTAAACTTTTAAAAACAAATAAAAGAATCTTAAAATGAACTCTAAAATGAACAGGCAGCCAGTGGAGTGAAGCCAGAGTGGGGGTGATGTGCTCCCTCTTATGAACTCCAGTTAGAAGGCGAGCAGCAGCGTTCTGGACCAACTGGAGACGTCTGAGGGAGGACTGGCTGACGCCAAGGTAAAGAGCGTTACAGTAATCCAGCCGAGAGGTGATGAAGGCATGGATTACTGTTTCCAGCTGCTGCTGTGTAAGGATGGACTTTACCTTAGCCAGCTGTCTGAGGTGATAAAAACTGGTCTTGACCACCGCTCCAATCTGGGAATCTAATTTAAAATCACTGTCCATTTTAAAACCCAAGTTAGAAACTGTTTTCTTTACATGTGGTGCCAGAGGGCCCAGATCAACAGGGCAAGGTTCACAAGAGCCACTAGGACCAAACACCATCACTTCTGTTTTCTTTTCATTAAAATTTAAAAAGTTTAAAGACATCCAAGCTTTGATGTCTTCAAGACACAACAGAAGTGGCCTGATTGAGGAGGCATCTTTCTTTTTTAGTGGCATATAGATCTGACTATCATCGGCGTAACAATGAAAAAAGATCCCATGCTTTCTGAGGATTGATCCCAATGGAAGTAGGTAAAGGGAGAAAAGCAGGGGACCTAAAATGGAGCCCTGTGGAACCCCAAAACACAGAGGAGCAGTGGAGGATTCAGAACCAGCTATGTTCACAGACATGGTTCTGTCTGCCAGATAGGACCTAAACCAGCTCAGTGCAGTACCACAGATACCCACTTGGTGCTGTAAACGTGATATTAAAACGTTATGGTCCACTGTGTCAAAGGCAGCGGTTAGGTCGAGCAAGACAAGAACCACATGTTCACCAGAATCATTGGCCATAAGAATATCATTAAAAACTCTGACTAGAGCTGATTCTGTGCTGTGGCGAGTTTTGAAGCCAGACTGAAAAACCTCCATTATGTTGTGCTCGTCCAGAAAACATTTCACCTGTGAATACACAATTTTTTCTAAAATTTTTGAAATAAAAGGCAGCTTGGAGATGGGCCTAAAATTAGCCAAGACAGATTGGTCTAGGCTGGGCTTTTTAAGCAGGGGCTGCACCACCGCATGTTTAAAACTTATTGGCACAACACCTGAGGACAGACTGCTATTGATAACAGCAAGGATCACCTGCCTGATGCTGGAAAAAACCTCTTTTAACAGACGAGGGGGGACAAGGTCACGAGGGGAACCTGATGGCTTAATATGGCCAACCACATCCTCTAAAAGGGTCAGAGTCACTGGTTCAAATCTATCGAACACAGCCAGGCAGGGGACCAAGCAGGAGGGGTCAAAAGCAGGGGCTGAAATAAGGGCCCTTGTGGTAACAACCTTATTTATAAAAAACTGCAGGAAGTCATTACAGAGTTCAGTTGAGGCTTCATGGCAGACAGGTTGTGGGGCCTTCAGGACAGAGTCAATAGTTTCAAAAAGGACACGCAGGTTGTTGTGATTGGACGTGATAATGTCTGACAAGTATTGTTTTTTGGCCTCTTTAACAATGTTCTGGTACTGACGTTGACAGTCCTTTAAAATGTGAAATGAAACCTCCAGTTTATCCTTTTTCCATCTCCGTTCAGCTCTGCGGCACTCCTGTCTGGCTGCAAGAGTTTTTTCATTGAACCAGGGTTCAGATCTGGCTTTAGGTCGCACCAGTTTAAATGGTGCCACAGAGTCCAGAATGGTTTGACAGGAGGAGTCAAACCAGGAGCTCAAGAAAAAAGAAGAAAGATTCTGGAAGGACTCGCTCGCCTGGTCTCGGACATGCCTCCGGAGAAAGGAAAACGAAAGGCGAGACTTCCAAGGAAAACCAGCGGGACGGCGAACCCAACTTTGCGCGCCTGTCCCAACGGATGCAGCTTTTCCCTCGCAGCAACGGACACCCACGAGGCCTGTCCAGTCTGCCTGGGAATGCTTCATGCAAAAACAGCGCTGGATACGCCCGACTTTTGCCCACACTGCAGCCTCATGATGGATGCGGTGCTGCTGCATCGGGTTGAACTCGTCGCCAAAGCCATGGGCTCTTCAGCGACACCAGTGGACGCGGACACCACTGAGCACCTCACTCCCACGCCGGAGTTAGAGAACATGGCTCTTCATGACAGCACACGTGTCGAATGGGGCGACAGCCCTGACGTGCTGGCTCCCATGGTGGACCTAACAGTCGAATTCGACACCCGTGGCATGATGAACGAGGACGAGATCTCGATTTCAGCCTCGGGCGAATTTTCAACGGAGGAGGCGGACGTGGAACTGGAGGATCAGGGTGAAGATCTCTCCCAGACCCCGGTACCTGTGCTTCCAGAAACTGACTTTTCCATCCCTGCTCTGTTCGACTTGTGCCACAGAGCAACGGACGCGTTGCACATCCCATGGCCTGAACCTCCGCCTCGCCAACAGGTCACGAGGCTGGCAGGAAACTATTTTTACTCGAAGCAGCAGGCCACCACGAGGCAAAAGATGCCCGTGTTCCCGGACTTCCTCACAGAATTAACTCGCACCTGGACTCAACCACGAGCCCCTATGCTTCTCCCCCTCTCACAGTTCCTCGACGTGGATGGGATGGATGAAGTGGGAATAGCTAACGTGCCTCAGATTGAGGACACACTAGCGTCTCACCTGGCTCCTAAATCATCAGGAACAAAACCAACTCTTCCCAGCAAGGCTTGTCGAGCCTCAGCGTCTCTACTCGAGAAATGCTACAGGGCTCAGGGACTCGCGGCACGCGCCATGAACGCGTCCGCGTTAATGCAAGCTTACCTGGCCGAAAAACTGCAACAGCTCCAAACAACAACGGACAAGCAGGCGGCTGCCGAATTGCTGGATGAAGCCCGCAGAGCAACAGACTTTGTGCTCCGTATGATGGGGACAGCTGCTGTTGCACAGGGCAAGGGAATGGCGGAAGTGGTCATCACGATCCGCCACCTCTGGATGACTTTAACGGATCTCCCGTAGGGACAAAAGGTGCCTTTTCTCCACCACTCGATAGAGCCGGAGGGATTATTTGGTAAAGCTTTGGAGCGAATTCAGACCAAGCTGGACCAAAGACGCAGACAGGCGGAAGCTTTCCGGGTGGGCATTCCCCAGAGAAGCTTCACCCCCCAAGGGAGTCTGCTGGCAGCAGACCTGCGCATCTTGGCACCACTCGGCAATGCGTGCCCCACCACAGAAGCGGCCAGCATACAAGGAGGAGCCCAGGCAAAGACCCCCGCAGGGCCCACCTCGTACCGAGCACGCATGGAGCAAAAACAGGTTTGTCCCTCGTCAGGCGACCAAGCACAGGGCCTCCTCGGCGAATCGTGACAACAGACAAAAACGTGCTTGATGAACCAGGTCCACGTTTCCACGTTACAGGATCACCCGTCCACGTGGTAACGGGAATTATCCCTTCATGTCCAGACTTTGCTTGTAATACAGTACAAACAGCTGGTTTATTTACAGCATGCACAAATCATGCTTTTTCTGCTGTGAGTGACATAAAATCATGTAAGTCATTGCACATAAGCACGAATAAAGTTCATGAAACAGCTCCTCTCTGTTTTATTGACCAAAAACAACAACAACACAAATCAGGTCTTTCTGACCTGGAAGCCGTCATAAAGAGAGAGGGCCTTTTTCCCCCTCTCCCTCACGGCCCACAGGGTATTAGCATAATTAGTAAACCCCAGCAGAGTGCCTCTGCAATGAGCAGACACAGAGGCGTCTGCAACCCCCCACACACACACACACATACACACATACCTCTCAGGGAGAAAGGTGGGGAGGGTCACGTGCTCAAGCCCTCGTTCCGTTGTGAACAATGGAACAGCCAATACACTAACCAGACGAACACGTGACATGTCCGCACCTCAGAGAGGCGAGCGGACAGAGTTTGTCAACAGGGGGGCTACATCAGATGCCCTCAGGCAGCCAAAAACGTCACACCTTCACAACAGTGACTGTGTTCAGCCTATTGTGGATGAAAACAAGTCAGAGCCGAATCAGATCTCTCTTCCTGTTTTTCAAGAGGGACTGAGCTCTTTATCGTCAAATAATCTGAAGTCTGCCAAACCAAAAGAAACACCCCCACGCTCTCACGGTGCAGCCGCTCCTTTGTTATTAACGAGGGACACGCAATGCCCAAGCAGTACTCAGACAGCACGTCTCCTCCCGTTCTGTGCTGATCCAAATCTGCTTTCAAAAATAATTCCCCCAAAGGGTGATACACAGACCTCGGTCAGTTTACCTGGTACCAACGCTCCATTAAAGCCAAGGACCAGTAGACTGGACCACCCCAGAAAACGGATTGGAGTCAGGAGATCTGCTCGTTTACATAACTCGTAGTCTCACAGCAGGACTCCAGACTCGGAGGAAAATAGACTTTCTGCTCCAAACCTGTCTAATGAGGATGACAGGTCACATCGGCCCTCAATTAACCCTGAGCAGGGTAACTTGGGAGCACATCAGCAAGGAAGCCTCCTTCCCAATCTGGTTGACCCCCAGGGGTTAACAACCTCTGTGTCGCCAGAAGGGGCAGTACAACCACTTAGGCCAAGAACTGCCAGATGTCTCAGCTTGTTGGCTGAAAAGAACAGGTTGATGGCGTCAGGCTTGCTAGTAGGGCTGGGCCATATCATATCGTTACCGGTAATAACGGTATAAAAAGCTTGCCCGGGCAAAAATCTTATATCATGATATGCTAATTTCATGACGTAATACGTCAGGGCGCACCGCCCCTTAACACCCGAGCGCTTTAAACAACTGCGCACATCCCCTCCAGTCTGTACTGGTGTAAAACGCTAATTAGTTACTGCTAAAATGTTAAAAACAACGCGCGCGCGTCTCAGCTTCTCTCCCCCCCTGCTCTGCAGGCAGACAGCTGTCCCCCCCTCCCCCCGCTCCGCTCTGAGCAGCCGTGTCCTCGCTGGAAACTGTGTTACAAACACGCGCGGCTCCACAGTCACTCCTGTGATGTTTCTCTGCACGCTCAATAACCTTGCTGGTTTATAGCAGACGTTGCTTTATTGTTTAAGCTGCACAAATACAGACTGCATGATCCTCCACCGCTCCGTTCTCTGACTTTCTTTCACACCGTCCCGAACCTGCGCGCCTACGTCATGCTCTCACTGGTGGCGGTGCGTTCACTGGCACTCTGTAATTTACATGCACAGCACTGCTGTATACATTACAACTCCATCAGAGACAGATCCGTTAAAAAAATGAATCAGAGGAATGACACAAACTTCATTTTATTTAGGCTAGTTGTTTTAGGAAACTACACCTGCACTTTAAAAATGTTTGTTATTTAGATTGGAAAAAGTCTGCACAAAATATAGATTAAAAAAACCACCACAAAAACTAAAGTGCAGGTGTAGTTTTACTTGGAGACTAAATACTTTACTAAATAAAGTAATTTCAGTAAAATTACCCCTTGTTGTTTTTAAAAATTTTATATAATACTGCAAAGCAACATGTTAAGTTAATTTTGTCAAATAAATACATTTGATTTTTTTTTTTTAGGTTATATCACGAAATTTATCGTTATCGTGATAATACTCTGAAATATCACGATATAATTTTTGAGGCATTTCGCCCACCCCTACTTGCTAGAAAATGTGGTATTGACCATACAAAATGCCCGTGCTAGATCAACACAATCTTTATTTGCACAGAAGTGGCGTATTTTTTAGGCCTGGTGCTCAGAAAGAAATATTATTTCTTTTGCAAGTGACTTGGCTCAGCTCCTGACTTTCCTTCGGATTTACTGGAAAAAGGTAGTTCTTATTTAACGATTAAAGTTTTCCTATCAGCGATTTCAGCCTGTCACGAGGGCTGGGGACATAGGACACCTGGAGCACATCCAATCATAATAAGGTTTATGAAGGGTGTCCTTTGGACTAAACAACCCAGCAGGATCCTGACCCCTGGTTGGGATCTTGGCCTGGTCCTGGGGGCTCTCTAGCCGTTTTCGCATTGACCGGCCCTCTATGGCCCGGGACGCCTCGCCCCGCCTTCTAACCCGGGTTCAGCGTGTTCGCATTTTCATTTTTTTCCCCGGCTCCGCCCTTGTTCTGGAACCATCTCCACCGTGGTTCTATCGGGCTGAGCCCCACGGACCCAGTTTGACGTCATGTACTGCTCACATTTGATTCGTTGTTTGCAGCAGGGGCGGGACTCATTCAAACAACCTCAGCGCGAGGGCTGAATTTCATTAATATTTAACTACAGAAACCCCTAAAACAATTGTTAGCTGAATTAGTTTTTCTGAGTTAAATTTTTGTTAATAACTGATCACAAATCAGCTTATGTTACAACGTAAATAACAACGAAGCGCGCACCCATTTCCGCCTTTCAGCGCGACTTGAATGTCATTAAAATATAACTAATATTGTCTAACTGTTGCGCGCAGCCAGGGTTTTAAAATATAACTAATAATCTCTAACTCCTTTGCGTAGCTAGAATGTTAAGAGCGGTGATTCCTTCATAAGCAACGTGAACTCCCAAAAGAAACAATCCGCTGCCGTGGCTTAGAGCGTTAATGCTCTTTTACCTTGACCAGACGAAGCGGGTTCGCGTCCCACCTGGGACTAGTTTTTTTTAACGTTTGTCTTTTATTGGAGTAAATAAAAAGGAGTTTTGTTAAGCATTTTACCAAACAAACTCCTTTTTATTTACTCCAATAAAAGACAAACGTAAAAAAAACCTTGTCCCAGGTGGGACGCGAACCCGTTTCGTCTGGTCAAGGTAAAGAACATTAACGCTCTAAGCCACGGCGGCGGATTGTTTTTTTGGGAGTTCACGTTGCTTATGAAGGAATCACCGCTCTTAACATTCTAGCTACGCAAAGGAGTTAGAGATTATTAGTTATATTTTAAAACCCTGGCTGCGCGCAACAGTTAGACAATATTAGTTATATTTTAATGACATTCAAGTCGCGCTGAAAGGCGGAAATGGGTGCGCGCTTCGTGGTTATTTACGTTGTGACATAAGCTGATTTGTGATCAGTTATTAACAAAAATTAAACTCAGAAACACTAATATATATATATATCCAGCTAACAAATAATTTTTTAGCGGAGTCTCCTCTCTTAAAACACGAACACTCCACCCACGTGAAGAGAGCACCCCACCCACTTCCAGAGAACTGCCCACCCACTTCAAGGCGGCTCTGCGGCAAATGCGTAATGAACGCGGGTGGCCCAGAGCCACCCAGGGG
>JBBPBX010078692.1:0-16567 GCA_038048925.1 Garcialebias charrua
TCAATTATATTTATATATACATAAAAACAACCGAAGCCGACCAAAGTGCTGTACAGTTAAAAAATTAAAAACAACAGAGTAAAATGCATCTAGTGCCACTGAAACATAAAGTTATCAGTAAATATACAACAATAAAATCTGCTCAAAATTTGTTCTCAGACTCTGCGAGGATTAAATGCCAAGTGAAACAGATGAGTTTTGAGCAAAGATTTAAAAGTGTCAACAGTCTGAGCGGTCTTTAAATTCTCAGGTAGACTGTTCCACAGCTTTGGAGCTGCAACCGCAAAAGCCCGGGATTTCATTCTGGATCTGGGGACATCTAAGAGAAACTGGTTGGTAGACCGGAGTGCTCTTACAGGAGTGTAGATGTTGATAAGATCACATAAATATGACGGGGCCAGACCTTTTAAGATTTTAAAAACAAGCAATAAAATCTTAAAATCAATTCGATAGCAGACAGGGAGCCAGTGAAGAGAAGCCAGGACAGGGGTTATATGTTCATATTTTTTAGTTGAAGTTAAAAGACGAGCTGCTGCGTTCTGGACAGATTGTAAACGATGCAAAGATGATTTGTCTAAACCAACATACAGTGAATTACAATAGTCCAAGCGAGAAGTAATAAAAGCGTGAATCACCTTTTCAAGGTCTCTGAAAGAGAGACAAGACTTCACCTTGGCAATGAGTCTTAGCTGGAAGAAACCGGATTTAACTACAGCATTTATCTGTTTGTCTAACTTAAAAGCACTATCAAAAATAACTCCCAGATTCCTGACATTGGAGTGGCTGTATGAAGCCAAGGGGCCAAGAACATTTAGGGTGTTACATTTGCCAAAGCTGATGGCTTCCGTTTTATTTTCATTTAGATTTAGAAAATTAAGTTTTAACCAGATTTTAATGTCATTCAGACAGTCCAGGAGTGGATCCAGTGGAGTGACCCTGTCTGACTCAATTGGAAGGGTGAAGGGACTCCACTGCGATCCGGGTGTGAATTTGTGGTTTCTGCATTGCTTTCGTGCAGAGGGCTTTAGATGGCATCTTTCCAATCCATATCTGTCATGGCAGTCGGTAAAACACTGTTAAAATGTGAACCTGCTTCCACAGGAACAAGAACAGCCTTTGACTAGTCCTCGTCTGGATGCCTGAACCCATCCCTGACGTCCGTTTTGGTCATGGTTCCATACAAATGCATGAACCATTACAAGGATTCAATGTCCTTTATTTGTCATACACTCCACATGTGGTGCATGTGGTGGAACGAAATTGTGTACACAGGCTCCCAGTTACATCCAACAAAAATTTTAAAATGTAAAAGACAAACAGAAATAGGATCTAAGATATGAACTAAGAAAAACGTGAACTAAAAATACACTAAGCACTAGTAGTACAAAAACAATACGTCGAAGAGCAGCACGAACATGAGTCTGTGTGAGCAGATGAGTATGCATGAACACAGCAACATGAAACAGATCAGCAGCAACAAGGAACAGATCAGCAGCAAAATGAAACAGATCAGCAGCAACATGAAACAGATCAGCAGCAACATGAAACAGATCAGCAGCAACATGAAACAGATCAGCAGCAACATGAAACAGATCAGCAGCAACATGAAACAGATCAGCAGCAACATGAAACAGATCAGCAGCAACATGAAACAGATCAGCAGCAACATGAAACAGATCAGCAGCAACATGAAACAGATCAGCAGCAACATGAAACAGATCAGCAGCAACATGAAACAGATCAGCAGCAACATGAAACAGATCAGCAGCAACATGAAACAGATCAGCAGCAACATGAAACAGATCAGCAGCAACATGAAACAGATCAGCAGCAACATGAAACAGATCAGCAGCAACATGAAACAGATCAGCAGCAACATGAAACAGATCAGCAGCAACATGAAACAGATCAGCAGCAACATGAAACAGATCAGCAGCAACATGAAACAGATCAGCAGCAACATGAAACAGATCAGCAGCAACATGAAACAGATCAGCAGCAACATGAAACAGATCAGCAGCAACATGAAACAGATCAGCAGCAACATGAAACAGATCAGCAGCAACATGAAACAGATCAGCAGCAACATGAAACAGATCAGCAGCAACATGAAACAGATCAGCAGCAACATGAAACAGATCAGCAGCAACATGAAACAGATCAGCAGCAACATGAAACAGATCAGCAGCAACATGAAACAGATCAGCAGCAACATGAAACAGATCAGCAGCAACATGAAACAGATCAGCAGCAACATGAAACAGATCAGCAGCAACATGAAACAGATCAGCAGCAACATGAAACAGATCAGCAGCAACATGAAACAGATCAGCAGCAACATGAAACAGATCAGCAGCAACATGAAACAGATCAGCAGCAACATGAAACAGATCAGCAGCAACATGAAACAGATCAGCAGCAACATGAAACAGATCAGCAGCAACATGAAACAGATCAGCAGCAACATGAAACAGATCAGCAGCAACATGAAACAGATCAGCAGCAACATGAAACAGATCAGCAGCAACATGAAACAGATCAGCAGCAACATGAAACAGATCAGCAGCAACATGAAACAGATCAGCAGCAACATGAAACAGATCAGCAGCAACATGAAACAGATCAGCAGCAACATGAAACAGATCAGCAGCAACATGAAACAGATCAGCAGCAACATGAAACAGATCAGCAGCAACATGAAACAGATCAGCAGCAACATGAAACAGATCAGCAGCAACATGAAACAGATCAGCAGCAACATGAAACAGATCAGCAGCAACATGAAACAGATCAGCAGCAACATGAAACAGATCAGCAGCAACATGAAACAGATCAGCAGCAACATGAAACAGATCAGCAGCAACATGAAACAGATCAGCAGCAACATGAAACAGATCAGCAGCAACATGAAACAGATCAGCAGCAACATGAAACAGATCAGCAGCAACATGAAACAGATCAGCAGCAACATGAAACAGATCAGCAGCAACATGAAACAGATCAGCAGCAACATGAAACAGATCAGCAGCAACATGAAACAGATCAGCAGCAACATGAAACAGATCAGCAGCAACATGAAACAGATCAGCAGCAACATGAAACAGATCAGCAGCAACATGAAACAGATCAGCAGCAACATGAAACAGATCAGCAGCAACATGAAACAGATCAGCAGCAACATGAAACAGATCAGCAGCAACATGAAACAGATCAGCAGCAACATGAAACAGATCAGCAGCAACAGAAACAGATCAGCAGCAACATGAAACAGATCAGCAGCAACATGAAACAGATCAGCAGCAACATGAAACAGATCAGCAGCAACATGAAACAGATCAGCAGCAACATGAAACAGATCAGCAGCAACATGAAACAGATCAGCAGCAACATGAAACAGATCAGCAGCAACATGAAACAGATCAGCAGCAACATGAAACAGATCAGCAGCAACATGAAACAGATCAGCAGCAACATGAAACAGATCAGCAGCAACATGAAACAGATCAGCAGCAACATGAAACAGATCAGCAGCAACATGAAACAGATCAGCAGCAACATGAAACAGATCAGCAGCAACATGAAACAGATCAGCAGCAACATGAAACAGATCAGCAGCAACATGAAACAGATCAACAGCAACCGGATGCAATTTATTCACAGAGATTCATGAGTCTAACAGCCTCAGGGTAGAAGCTGTTCCTCAGTCTAGTGGTTCTACATTTAATGCTCCTTAACCTCCTTCCTGAGGGGAGCGGGACAAAAAGTGTGTGTGCTGGGTGAGTGGGGTCCTTCACGATGCAAGTGGCCCTCTTCCTGCATCTGGAGGTGTAGATGTCTGTGATTACACCCCTGACATTTAAAACCTTTTGCTCAGTGAAATTAAAATCCTTTTTCTAAAACGTTTTGAGAAAACCTCAAAACCTGCCTCCATCTGAGGAAATCCCCGACAACGTGACATAAATACATATTCCAGCAGAAGTCGTGGCTCTTATCGGCGCTCCCTTCTGTCGGATGACTCCGGGTGTGAGGCTGCAGCGGCACAGGCTCTTTCAGGATTATACTTGGTTTCCTCCTTTAGGAAGTATTATTTTTTTAGATCCTTTAGGAAGGTTCTGCTCACAGTTAACACCCTCTTTGCATTAACTGCTGACAATAATAACAGGTTTTAATGCTGCTGCTGTTAAAGTTCCTCTAACATCAACACCGTGAAGAGGTCGGAGACTATTTTAATTGCAACAACAGCAATAATCACATTCTTTCTCTATAAAGCACACGATTGCTCACCTTTTACAGCAGCGTGCGATAAAGTGTCATTTGTCATCGTAGAGTCATTTTCTTACTAATACATTTCCCCTAAATTCATTTAAACTTTTAAAGGTTAAAAGAAAAATGAGCAACTTGTTATTTTCAGCTTTTATTCATTTACAATTGATCGCAGCGCCAAAAGGTTTGGATGGAATCCACTGACAGAGAAATCTGAATGTGTAAAACTGGATGTGATTAAAAATAAAAAATAAAAAATTCAGTCTGTTTGCAGATTATTGAAATCCAAATTTAAAAATAATGATTTAATGGTAGAAATTTATAGAATCAAATCGCTTTTTTTTCCCTTTAGCATGAAGGCTCAAGACTCGGAGAGTACTGTATTCTGTTGAACCGAAAATGTTTTATATCTTAGTTTGTCAAAAAAAAAATTGAAGTATGAAGGCTTAAAGAAAAGTTCTCCCAGCTTGTTTGTCCTGAAATATACAGAAGACGTCCATTTCAGTCTCTTTGGGGAGAAAATATAAAAAGTATTAGTGCACGTCCAGTTTAGGGTGGCACGGTGGAGCAGCGTTTGGAGCTGTAACCTCTCGGCGAGAAAACCAAAAACATGCATGTTAGGCTGATAGCTAACTCTAAATTATCCCTAGGTGTGAGTGAGTGAGTGAATGGTTGTTTGTCGCTATGTGTCTCTGTGATGGACTGGAGACATGTCCAGGGTGTCCCTGCCTCTCGCACAGGGACGAGTAAATAAATTAAAGGCCAAGCATTCTCTGAGGATATGCATATCTCCCATCTCCTTTAATACCAGAGTTTTAGCCTATCCCCTTGTTGTGTAGTTGTTTCAAAAATTGGAATTTCTCTTAAAGGGATAGAAAGACCTTTGAAAGTAGGATTTAGCAGGAAAATTATGGACAATAAATATCTTATCTGCTATAGATGGCACTTTGAATGAACTCACCAACTTGGATTTCACAAAATTGACGAGCTAGCAGCTAGTCCGGTCAGGCCCAAGACCAAACTGGATTGAATTTGATGCAAATAACCGAGGAATGCAAATTATAAAATAACATTAGCATGTCCAGTTTAACATGTCAGACATTACAAAACCAAGATTACGGTTTGAGCCATAAACAAACGTGTAGACAATCAAAATTGTTTACAGGCCGTCTGCTGCCATTCACATCAGCTTTAAACTAAAATTGTCTCATGATAAGAAACATCAGCATTCTAGTCATTTCAGTCAAACCTTGTACTGTAAATAGAATATTGTGACATTTGTTAGCAATCCGAGCATGTGATGGGGACTCTCAGCTACTACCACACCAGCTTTTAGCTCAGCATCTGTAAAACAGACTGAGTTCGTCATTGTTTTGCGTTTGCTAAGGTTGTTATGCTGTGGCATCCATCTGAATGAAAATCAATTGTATCGATCAACGATTACCTCCTGAAAGTTTCAATAAAATCCATCTTCTGTTTCATTGGATATTTTGCTAACAAAACAGACAAATACACATGCATAGACACACACAGTAATAAAAATGAATGGTCCATCATCTCTAGGTGTAAAACAAAGGCAACCTAACTCCGGATATTTATCTAAATGGGCATTTTTCTTCTGTTCGAATATTTTTCTTCATCCATATTCTAACGAGAGAAACTGCATTTCCTGTGAAAATTCAGTGTGAATGCTTATTGCTGAAGAAATTGCTGAAAAACAGCTGAAATTAGATTGAAACGTGCTGAAATGTAGCTAAAATGGTAGAACAAGCCTAAGTTAGCAGAAGAAAGAAAGATTAGCTGGATTTGGTTTAAATAAGCAGAAATGAGGACAAAAATTTGGAACTTAGCTAAAAAGCTGAAATGAGCTAAAAAAATGTGGCACAAAACATCTAGTATAGCTGAAATAGCAGAAAAAGCTGAAGCTAGCAGAAATAAGCTGAAAGGAGCATAACAAGCTGAAATAGGTAGAAAGAAGTTAATTAGGCTGAAAGTAGGAGAAATTACCTAAAAAACTTGATTTTTTTTCTGAAAACAGCTGAAATTAGCTTAAAAAAAAAATCCTAAGAAAAGTTAGCTGAAATGGTAGAACAAGCTTGAATTAGAAGAAATTAGAATAAACACAAAACTGTTGGAGTTAGCAGAAAGAACGAGAACGGAGCACAAAACAACTGGGGGAAAAAACAGCTAAAATGATCTGAAAGTAGCTGACATTTTTTTTTTAATCTTGCACAAAGAAGTTGAAAAAAGCTGAAGCAGAACAAAATGTGAAAGGAGCATAACAAGCTGAAATAGGCAGAAAAATGTTAATTAGGCTGAAAGTAGCAGAAATTACCACAAATAACTAGAATTTTTCTGAAAACAGCTGAAATTAGCTAAAAAAATTCAAAAAAAAAAAAACAAGTTAGCTGAAATGGTAGAACAAGCTTAAATTAGCAGAAAATTTTCTGAAGAAACACAAAAATGTTGTAGTTAGCAGAAAGAATGAGAACGGAGCACAAAACCACAGAAAAAAACAACAACAGCTAAAATGATCTGAAAGTAACTGAAAAAAGTTTAATCTTGCACAAAGAAGCTGAAAAAAGCTGAAGCAGAACAACATGTGAAACGGTTTTAAACACATCTAAAGATGTGAAGGATGGAAAATGAGCTCTATTTCCTACAAGAAAAAAATGTGTCAGAAAAGGCTAAATATTTCAAAAAGCTAAAGTTGCACCAATACCAAAAGTCACAGCACCCTTCTCCTAAAACAAGCTAAACGTCTTGATATGATTTGTTGAAATAGCTTGAAAACTGCAGGAAGAGAAAGTTGCCAAAAGAAAAATGGATCACAATACAATTCACACTATTAAGTCACTGCAGTAACCATCAGGCCTGGCTCCAGGGTGCGGCCCCTGTAACCCCTGTCCAGGTGAGGGACTAATTGAAGTCCTTGCTATCTTCTGACCATATATGTTTTATAAATCATTCTTTACCGGACCCATCACACACAAACTCCTCCAACATGACCAGGTGGCGACTCACAAAGTACATCATCAGTACAACTTTGAATATTTTTTAAATAAAAGTGGGGGGGAACGGGCTTCCAACAAGAACGGACTCATGCCATGAAATCAAGAAACCAAAGCTGAGAGAGTTTGACTCTGATCTGATGAAGATGAGCAGGGAGCCACACGAGGAGACCATACCTTTGTGTCTTTGGCGGGCGGACAGTCGATCTGATGGGAGACGGATGCAGTTTGGTTCATGTTGGCTCTCCAGGTTCACAGAATCCTCCTCCAGTCTGAGAGTGGGATTATAAAAACCCTGAAGGTGTTGGACTTCCCTCTCTGCTCCTCAGCTGCGAGCGCAGATCTGACTGAAGGCTGCAGAGCTTCTCCTCATCTTCCTCGCTGAAGCTTCAGCACATTTAAATCCACAATCTGTTTTTCTTTCCCTGCTTTGTTTCTCTCTGTGCGTTTACGTCTCTCTTTCTCTCTCTCTCTCTCCTCGGCTTCTCTTCTATATTTGCTGCTATAGCAGAAGCAGCTGATGGGCAGCTCATAAACCAGGATGTTTGCCAGTACTGTACCTCCCACATACCAAGACGTTCCTTCATCAGGATGCAAATGGGCTCCAGGCAAAGATTTCTGCAGCCGTAGCATTTGAGATTTCTCACTTTTAATGTGGTGCTTTTCGTGCATTTAATTATTGATGGACTGAAACCTTTGACCCCTGAAGAATCAACCGGTGTCTGTTCCTTTTTTTTTTCTAGAATTTTTTTTTTTCTTTTTTAGTTTTTCTTTCACAGAATTATAAGAAGAATTCATTCAGCCTTTATTCATACAGGTTAGTCTCATTGAGTCACAATGACTCGTATACAAGCGAGACCTGTTTTAGACAAAAAAACACAGATGAGGTACACACAACAATAAACAGCCATCAAATGCATCTAAAATGAAGAGTAAATACAAGTAGTGATTTAAAACAAAATAAAATCACGCTACTTTGTGAAACGAGGTAAAAAAAAAACAGGAACATGTCTGCATTGGTTTTTGCCGTGAACTTAGTAGTTGTTTAAAATCCTATAGAGGTCAAAGTCGACAGCTTCAAATCTTGTTGCAAGGTGTTCCAGGTGACAGGAGCAAAAGAGGCTTTTTTGCCAAGTTCAGTCCGCTGCATGTAATGATGTCCTAAGAGTGCATGCTGTAACTGCACTGACGACAAGATGGATGACTGCAGCAGACCAAGAAGTGATTTAAAGATGAAAATGTACCAGTGTGAGAGTCTACGTGCAGTTAATGATGACCAGTGAATACAGGGTGCAGTGGTGGGTACGATAGTTACAGCCAGTTATGAATCTTCACACGCCGTGATAGACAGCGTCCAACATCTGCACAGTGCTTGCAGGAGCGTTCATGTAAATAACATCACCGTAATCAATGGACAGAAGGAAAATAGCATTTACCATATTTTCCTGACGATAAGTCGCACCACCGTCACATCAGTCCAATTATGTCCAATAAAGTGGAAAAATCCATAAATATGTCGCTTCGCCCTATAAGATGCATCTATTATGCGTCACCGCTGATGCGTCGCGTATGTTATGCGTCAGCGGTGACAACCCGGAAATGGCCACAGGAGCGTGCACGGTAGGACTTTAACAAGATTAACACTTAAAAACAATTATTTGTTTGCTGAAAATTATAGCAAAGATTTGTCTGAGCTGAACTTTTCCTTAATAAATGCACGTACCGGTCAACTCAGCTGAATTTAAAAAAATAGTTTTGCTACGTCGGTGCTGCGAAGCATGCACGCGCAGCGAGCAGATACGCTTCATTTCTTTAAAATTTAACAGGATATGTGCCGCCGCTTTGGCGCAGGGGATAAAGCGGGCGGCACATATGCTTGAGGCTGAGCCTCTCCACAGGCGTCGTGGGTTCACGTCCCAGACCCGACGAGCTTCTTTCTGTGGTGTCTCCCCCCCCTCTCTACCGTTTTGCCCTCTCCCTTTCCAATAAAGGCCACTAGCGCCCAAAAATGTAAAAAAAAAAAAAAAATTAACAAGATATACACCTTATAAAATATATATGTTTGCTGACATTATAGCAAAAGTGTTTCTGAGCTTAACATTTCCTTTAAAAATTAACGTAATGTTCAAATCAGCTGGATTTAAATTGTTTCGCTTTGACGGTCTTCCAAATTGTCGCGCGCTGCGAAAATAAATTTTAAATAAATCGAATTTTCGCTCAAACATCTCCTAAAGCTAACTCATTGTAAGTGTCCATCCAGTGATCACTTTCTGTAAGTTTCATCAAAATCTGTCCTGTGGTTCTTGAGCTATTTTCAGAGAGTCAGAGTCAGAGAGTCTTTATTGTCATTTGCACCACATGTGGTACATGTGATGAAAACGAGATTACATCCACAACAAATGCAAGAGAAAAACAGTAATAACATCTAGGATTAACTAAGAGAAACATCAACTAGTAATACACTAAGCCCTAATGTAGTAGAAAAACATCATTATAAACAGCAGCACGAACACGAGTCTGTATGAGCAGATGGTCACAGATGAACACAGCAACAAGAAAACAGATCAGCATCAGCATGATGTGATATTTTGCAGTGTTATTCTTATTATTTATTTATTCATGAGTCTAACAGCCTCAGGGTAGAAGCTGTTCCTCAGTCTAGTGGTTCTACATTTGATGCTCCTCAACCTCCGTCCTGAGGGGAGTGGGGCAAAGAGTGAGTGTGCTGGGTGAGTGAGGTCTTTCATGATGCAGGTGGCTCTTTTCCTGCATCTGGAGGTGTAAATGTCTGTGATGGTGGGGAGACTGACTCCAACAGACTTCTGTGCAGCCTTCACCACTCTCTGCAGAGCTTTCCTCTCTTCAACTGTGCAGCCTCCATGCCACACGTTGATGCTGGAGCACAGGATGCTCTCCACTGCACACCTGTAGAACGAGGTGAGAACTGGGCTGCTCAGACCAGCTCGTCTCAGCCGTCTGAGGAAGTAGAGTCTCTGATGACCTTTCTTGATCAGGCTGGTGGTGTTGTTGCTCCAGCTGAGGTTATCATTCAAGTGTACACCCAAGTATTTGTAGCTGGAGACCACTTCCACCGCAGATCCACCTATTTTCAGTGGGGCGTGGGTGTGTTTATTCCTTCTGAAGTCCACAATCATCTCCTTTGTCTTCTTCACATTCATGTGAAGATTATTCTCTTTGCACCAGCTCTCCAGGTGTTCCACCTCCTGTCTGTAGCTGGACTCATTCCTTTTTGATTAAAGGAAAGAGGAGTCTGATTCAGCCCTGGTGCCATTTCTGTTCTGCACTGAGTGTTTACACACGCTGCAGTTTCATCACAACTGCCTTTGTGAATGTGTGATACTGGTGTTGGCCTGCGGGCTTCTGCCGTTGAATAGGTGGCCAGGAAGGTCGGTCATCAGATTCTGTCGGCGCGCACCCCTGGAGTGTGGACGTGCCACGGGTTTGTTTGATTTGTGTATTCCCGGTCCCGTGGTTTACAACGGAGCATGGGCTCAAGCACGTGACCCCCCTGACCTGTCTCTGTGAGGAGTGTCAGGCCTGTTTGCAGGCGCCTCTGGGTCAGTCTGTTTCAGACAGACGCGAGGTACCCTGCTGGGGTTTATTGATTAGGCTAACACCCCGTGAGCAGCAAGGGAGGGGGGAAGATGGTCCCCGCCCTTTATATCGGCTGGAAGAACAGAGGGGGCCGTGCTACTGATGTTACTGTAGTTGTTGTTGTTTTTTTGAGTCAAGAAAACAGAGAAGGGCTGTTTTTGAGCTTTATTCGTGCTTATGTGTAGCCTGGTTAAAACCAGACCCTTGTCCTTCACTTCGCTTCGTACTAGGGTCTAGGACTTCTCCCATAGACAAGGATTTCTCCGGTAGATTTTTGACTGGACCAATCAGAGAACAGAAGGCGGAGTTTTGAACGACGTCGACTGACGTCGTCAGTTAAAATGGCTGCCGCCACGAAGGAATTTTCAAGAAAACAAGGTAAAAAACTATTATTTCTTTGCTGAGAAAAAATATATTTCTTAGCTGACGTTATATCAGAAGTGTTCCTGAGCTTAACAGTTCCTAAATCAATTCACGAAATGGTCAAATCTGCTGGATTTAAATTGTTTCGGTTTGACATTTTCCAAACAGCCTCGGGTGCGCTACGAAAATAAATTATAAAAAATCGAATTTTATCTCAAATGTTTCATCCAGGCCAACAGTCAGTAAATTAGAGCCATATAATTACACACTGGTAGCAGAAAAAATATCCACCGAGTGGTTTCAGAGCTATTTATCTGAATAGTCAGCCTGCCCTGAACCTCGCCAGGCTAAACTACCAAAACTCCGCCTTCTGTTCTTTGATTGGTCCAGTCAAAAATCTACCGGAGAAATCCTTGTCTATGGGAGAAGTCCCAGACCCTAGTACAAAGCAAATTGAAGGACAAGGGTCTGGTTTTAACCAGGCTAGCTTATGTGTAACGACATATTTTACTTTATGTCACTCATAGCAGAAAGAACATGATTCGTGTCTAAAACAAAGTCACCAGCTTTTTGTACCGTGCTACAAACAAAGTCTGGACGTGAAAAGGTAATTTCCCGTACCGCGTGGGCGGGTGATCCTGTAAAGTTAAGGAGCGGGCCTGGTTCATCAGGCACGCTTCTGTCTGGTGTCTCGATTTGCCGAGGAAGCCCTGTGTCGGACCGCCTGGCGGGGAACAAATCTGTTTTTACTCCAGGCTTGTTCGGTCTGAGGTGGGCCCGGCGGTGGTCTCTGCCGGTGCTCGGCCTTGTATGTCGGCCGAATTTGCGGTGGGGCACGTGTGACTGAGTGGTGTCGAGGCTGCACGAGTCTGCTCCCAGCTGACTCCCTGGGGGGGGCGAAGGCTCTCCTGGGGATGCCCACTCGGAGAGCTTCAGCCTGTTTGCGCCTCTGGTCCAACCTGGTCTGAATTCGATCCAGAGCTTTTCCAAAAAGTCCCGTCGGTTCTATTGAATGGTGGAGAAAAGGAATTTTTGTCCCTCCGGGAGGTCAGTTAGGGTCATCCATAGATGGCGTATTGCGATGACCACCTCAGCCATGCCTCTACCTTGTGCAACAGCTGCTGTCCCCATCATGCGGAGCACAAAGTCTGTTGCCCTGCAGGCTTCATCCAACAGGTCTGCGGCAGCTTGCTTGTCAGTCATTACCTGGAACTCCTGCAGTTTTTCAGCCAGGTACGCTTGCATCATGGCGGACGCGTTCATTGCGCGCGCCGCGAGGCCCTGAGCTCTGTAGCATTTCTCGAGCAGAGAAGCCGAGGCTCGACAGGCTTTGCTGGGGAGAATTGGTTTTGTCCCGGATGACTTGGGAGCCAGATGAGATGCCAGAGTGTTCTCAATTTGAGGTACATTGGCTATTCCCACTTCATCCATCCTGTCCACGTCAAGGAACTGTGAGGGCGGCAGCAACATGGGAGCTCTGGGCTGAGACCAGGTGCGAGTCAGTTCTACCATACCATACCATACCATTTTATTTATAAAGCACTTTAAACAGGAACAAGTCCACACCAAAGTGCTGAACAAACAAACAAGCAACAGGCACCACAGACAATGAAGTACAACACGAAAAACATAAAAACATTGCAGATCAAAATAAAACGATCAAACACCAATCAGCGGGTGTTGAAGGCAACAGAATAGTAGTGAGTTTTTAACCTGGACTTGAAAACTGAGAGGGAGGGGGCCTGTTTGATGAGCAGCGGTAACTCGTTCCAGAGTCTAGGGCCAGCTACAGAGAAGGCCCTGTCACCTCTGCGCTTAAGACGAGTTTCTGGAACTGTTAAAAGTACCCGGTCCTCTGACCTCAAAGCACGTGGAGGGACATATGGGTGTATCAGATCTGAGAGATAGGCGGGGGCGAGGCTGTTCAGTGATTTGTAGACGTACATGAGAATTTTGAACTGGATTCTAAGATGAACCGGTAGCCAGTGCAGGGAGGCCAAGACTGGTGTAATGTGCTCTCCTTTGCGTGTACTGGTTAAAAATCGGGCAGCTGCGTTCTGGACCAGTTGTAATCGTGCAATGGAGGCCTGACTGACACTAAGCAGAAGTGAATTGCAGTAATCAAGCCTAGATGTAATAAATGCGTGAATTACTGTCTCCAGGTTATTTTTTGATAATATGGGCTTCAGCTTAGATAGTCGCCTCAGCTGGAAAAAACAGGATTTAACGATCATGTTTACATGATCAGCCATTTAAGGCAACCATTTAAGATGGCTGCCATGCGGACGTACAGGTGAACGTCGCGCTGCACGGGATGTTTAATTTACTCAAATAATCAAGCAAGTTGTCATCAAAATGATACAGAGTCACACTGAATCTGTGAACTGAACTTACTCTGCTGATCGAATGAGTTTAAAAGTTCGTCTTTGGCTTGACGGACAAACAAGCCGTGAGACCGGATTGTTTGGTCATTAGCCTTCCGGGCGGTGTCGCTGGCTAGCGACCTACCTTTGGGAGCCTGCTGGAGCTGGCTGCTCTTCGGCTGTTGGGCCGGGGTCCGTTGCTGCTGCGGGGAGGAGAGGCGTCGGTGTCGAGGACAAGCGTCGGTGGAGCTACGTTCCAGTTTTGGGACGAATTCGAGCCGTGGATCAGAGGGGAGTCTGAGCCGGCAAGTTTCTACTTCCTGGTTCAAAGGGTGGAGGACGCCGGTCTGCGGGGGGAGTCTGAGCCGGCAAGTTCAAAGGTGTGGAGGACGCCGGTCTGCGGTGGAGATCGACGGCTGGTGGAGTAGGCTAAAGGCTAACTGCTAAAGGTTGAAGACTTCATAAACCAACACCAACGGGCGAGTGTCATATTTTGTGAGTACAGAAATGGCAAAATCTAAAACAAAAAAACAGGATCTGATGGAGACTAACACGGATGATTTGGAGGAGATAAAAAAATCTCTGAACTTTATGAGTGAAGAGCTCAGGAACGTATCAACCCAACAGAAACTTCTGCTGGATGAAGTGAAACAATTAAGATTACAAATAAATTTGAAGGATAAAAAAATTCTGGAACTTGAACATAGAGTCGAGGAACTTGAAATAAACGCAAGGCAAGACAATCTCGTAATATCCGGTCTTGTGATTAAAACTCGTTCAGACAAAAAGACCACTACCAGTGATGGAACTGCTGAAAATGCGTCTTCACAGGAACAGCGATCTTTGGAAGAGCAAGTTGTGACTTTTTTACAAAATAAGAAAATAGAAATTAATTCTGAAGACATATCTTTGTGTCATACCTTGCCTAACAAAGTTGAAAAATCCAAACCGGTTATCGTTGTAAAATTTATTAGTAGAAAAGCTAGAAATACAGTAATCATGCAAGCAAAGAAACTCAAGGGAACAAATGTTTATATAAACGAACATTTGACACAAAAAAAATGGAATTATTGCACACGAAGCAAGATTGTTAAGGAAAAAGGAAAAGATAGTGTCTACGTGGACAAGAAATGGAAAGATCTGGGTACGGGCACAGGAAGGATTGCAGGCAAAAATGATACAAGATGTGAAAGATTTGGAAAAATTTGGATAGTATAGAAGGTGTCTGTGTCCTGTTATGTCTAATCAAAGTTATGATGAAGTAAATCAACATGATGAAGAAGCACACGGTTAATGATGATGTATGATGATTCGATATCTAAAATGTATAATGGTAAATGGTAAAATGGTAAATGGAGCTTATTTATATAGCGCTTTCCAGCCCCCTGTGAGGAGCCCCGAAGCGCTTTACAATACCAGCCATCCACCCATTCATACAGATATTCATACACCGGTAGTGGTAGCCTGCCTTGCAAGGCGCCATCCAGACCTACCAGGAGCAACTCGGGGTTAAGTGTCTTGCCCAGGGACACAACGACACATGGTGGGCGGATGCGGATAATGTTGATGAGGAGTTCGATAGAAGTCTTTTTACAACTAAAAAAGAAAGTAAATACTATAATGAAGAGCAGTTTATTGATGTGAATATAACAGATGATGATCTTTCTTTAATTCACCTAAACTGTAGAAGTATAAATGCAAATTTATCATACATGTTAGATAATCTCAAAAACATTAATAAAACTTTCAAAATAATAGCATTGTCGGAGACATGGCTTAATGATGATAATATAAATAATATACATATTGAAGGATATGAATTACATCACGTATATTATTTATATTATCATCATTAATCACCAGCTTTATCACCAGCTTCTGTAGCCGAGGATCAGCCCGCCAGGGTCCCCGCCCTCGGCCGCCACCCATCTCACATTGCACCCGACCCCTTTGGCCCCTCCCACAGGTGGTGAGCCCATGGGAAGGGGGACCCACGTCTCCTCTTCGGGCTGTGCCCGGCCGGGCTCCATGGGTAAAAGCCCGGCCACCAGGCGCTCGCCAGCGTGCCCCACCTCCGGGCCTGGCTCCAGAGTGGGGCCCCGGTGACCCGCGTCCGGGCGAGGGAAAACTTAGTCCATTAATTGTACTCATCATAGGGGTTTTTGGGCTGCACTTTGTCTGATCCCTCACCTAGGACCTGTCTGCCTTGGGTGACCCTTCTAGGGGCATGAAGCCCCTGACAGCATAGCTCCTAGGATCATTGGGACACTCAAACCCCTCCACCACGGTAAGGTGGCAGCCCAGGGAGGGGAGCCGGAAAAGGGTAGCATGCCCTCTCCGGGTCGGGGAGGAGGTCCTGCCCCAAGTGGAGGAGTTTAAGTATCTCGGGATCTTGTTCACGAATGAGGGAAAACTGGAGCGTGAGATCGATAGGCGGATAGGTGCAGCGTCCGCAGTGAAGCGGGCGCTGTACCGGTCTGTCGTGGTGAAGAGAGAGCTGAGTCAAAAGGCAAAGCTCTCAATTTACCGATCGATCTACGTTCCCACCCTCATCTATGGTCATGAGCTTTGGGTTATGACCGAAAGAACAAGATCTCGGATACAAGCGGCTGAAATGAGTTTTCTCCGCAGGGTGTCTGGACTCTCCCTTAGAGATAGGGTGAGAAGCTCAGTCATCCGGGAGGGACTCGGAGTAGAGCCGCTGCTTCTCCACATCGAGAGGAGCCAGTTGAGGTGGCTCGGGCATCTGGTTAGGATGCCTCCTGGACGCCTCCCTGGTGAGGTGTTCCGGGCACGTCCCACCGGGAGGAGACCCAGAGGAAGACCCAGGACGCGCTGGAGGGACTATGTTTCTCGGCTGGCCTGGGAACGCCTTGGGATTCCCCCGGAGGAACTGCTCCAAGTGGCTGGGGAGAGGGAAGTCTGGGCCTCCCTACTTAGGCTGCTACCCCC
>JBBPBX010078693.1:0-16567 GCA_038048925.1 Garcialebias charrua
CATTTTGTTGTTGGATGTAACTGGGACCATGTGTACATAATCTAGTTTCATCACATGTACCACATGCGGTGCAAATGACAAAGATTATCTGACTCACCAAAAACCAAATGACCTCTTGGAGTAGCTGAAAACCTGTACATGTAAAAATATGAAAAAGTTAAAAAACAATTCTCAAGTTTATACAATATACTTATACAGTATTCTGATACCTACATAACACTGCAGTCAACGTGATGACGTAACGAGGCTGCAACGTGATGACGTAACGACGTAGTTCGTCCGTCTGCTCATTGCTCAGAGGTAAAAAAAAAGAGCAGATTTTTTAGCACAAAAATGACGTTGGAAACATTAAAACCCCTCTACCCTATTAACGCATGTTAAATTACAGCGTTAGTCACGCTGTTATTGTGACGTGACACGTTCACGGTAGTGACGCTAACGCGACGTGCGTTTAATTTTGTCTTCGTCGCGTTAAGACTCTAAATAACCACTAAAAACATCCACAAGTGATGCATATATAGTATCGCTGATTTATATAAATGTCTATAAAAGTTTTCAACAGCGTTGAAAGGTTGTCACGCTTCTGAAGTGAAGTTACGTTACATGCTAACGCTAGCCGCAGCTAGTTTGAGCTGCGTCTTTCTTCGCGCACTCAAAACTCATGCACAGATACTTCCTAATTTATGTAAATGTTGATAAAGTTTTCTACAGTCTTCACAGTTTGTGACGCTGCGGTTAAAGTCACGTTAGACGTAAACGCTACTGGATTAGGTTAACATTTCCTTGAGATGATGTCATCAAAAGCAACAATTTTTTTTTTAATTCTTACCTGAATGAAGTCAATACACTCTGACACTCTGTCCACCTACTGCTGCAAAATCTTACTTAAATCGCTCTCCAAAAATAACCTCCGCTCACCTAACACATGCAATCAACACAAGACGCCATAACTCTGCACGTGTAAGCTCATGGGGCTTTAACTTTTAAAGGTTCGGTCACCTGAGGCCCCGCCCTGAGCCCACGCCCACTACAGGGTCTCCACATCACGAGAGGAGGGGCGTTGGATTTTTGGCGCGGTGTGTGTCAGCGAGCCACACACACGGTTTCAATAAGTGCATCCGACACACAAAATGATACACACCACACACATATTCCTGGGGAGGTGCTTCGCCCGACAATTTTATAAATGTAAATAACTTTTTATTAAAACAATTTTAAGTGTTAAAGCACAGTCCAACTCATCCAGGCAGCCATTTAGACACAAGTTACTCTGATATTGATGAGAAAAAACAATGTTTACATATTAATATATTTGGATACAATCTGTGTTTTATCCGGACATTGGCAAAGGCTGGCTAATACCAAATGTCCTGATAATGTCGGTACGTAGTCTGGCGCATAGTCGGGCTAAACCACATAGACCAACACACACACACACACACACACATAAACAACGTCCACCCTCAGATATATTTATTTGAGGCTGACAGTTTAATTTAAAACTGTTTAATTTAAGACTGTTTAATTAAGAAGGTTGATTTTCCCTCTGAGGAACATGAATAAATAAAGTTAAAGGGTTAAAACTAATTCAAATTAGATAATAAAGTAAACAGGTTTTTGAGCTGCGTGCATTCAGCTAAGAGCTGCAATATAAAGAATAAAGATCAATTCATTGTGAAATGATTCTTTATGTTTTTTTTTTTTCATTTTAAGTGGGGCAAATCACTTATATTAAAAGCAAACTCATGGAAGTTGCTGCTGTAATCTGATTCTTTTAATAAGCCATGTAACTTTCTATGATCCCAGATTTATAACAGGCGAGCACGTCCTGGTGTTGCTCAGTGGTCGTCAGTTTGCTCAGAGAGCTTGTGTGTATGCCCAGACACGTGTCAGGAATGCATCTGATTTGTGATTAAGATCATGGGTCAGCTTTTCTAAAGGAAGGATGACAGATATCTACGTGAGCCACGTTTACTATGGGGGGATGTGGTGAAGCCCATTGTGTGTACTCTCTCTTCTAATTACTAAGACATAAGCTTCTTTCTGCTATTTTAGATAATATATATTATAATATTCAGCTGTTATTAGCTAATTCTTGAACAAATGGCATTCACACAGTTAATCTTAAGATTCTGCTCTCAGTTTACTTCAAACCCATTCCTTCCAGAAGAGAAGAGACATTACAGGATTTCAGAGCAAATTAGCATCTCTTGGGGGAGGGATGTTTGTATGTGAGCACAAACAAAGAGAGTCGGGTCGGGCCCCAAGGTTTTTTTTCTTGTATCAACATTATGCTGGTGAAGATTCTCAGTCATCCAGGACATGATAAATCAAAAAAGGCGTTCAATACAAGATCAACTGGACTTTATTTGTAACAGAAGACGTTTCGCTCTTCATCCGATGAGCTTTCTCAATTCAATGGAGACTGTGAGAGGGAGATGTTGATACAACAAATGTTGTACTGTATCAACATTGTTCACACTCACAGAATAGCATTTACATGGGGGGGGGGCACACAAAATGGGATTAAAATTCCTCAAACTGTAATTTGACAGTTTCTAGTAAAAAAAAAAAGATTTCTCCTTCTTCTGTTCTGGCCTGGGAGTGCAAAACAAATTATCGTACTCAAATTAATTTGTAAAGACTAATATGTTTTTTTTTTAAAGACTAAAACTAGACTTAAATTTTTTAAGTTTTTGTCGATTAAAACTTAACTAAAACCATTAAATATAGAAATGACTAAAACAGACTAAAACTAAGAAGTATTTTAGTTTAAAAGACTATGACTAAAACTAAAATCAAAATGGCTGTCAAAAACAACACTGGTGCAAATATTAAATTAGTAGGTTTTTAGGTGTCCATCTGAACAAGTATTATTTGTACACCTTATACACTACCTGAAACCTTATTTATGAAGGGCTTGTTGTGTCCATATGGACAGGTGTAGAATTCTGTCTGGATGGGGACAGCGGTGACCGTATCTCTTTTCCTTCAATAATTATGCAGACTCCAGCAAAATGTGCCTTTTTCCTTCCTTCCTGGCTGCCTCAATTAATGGCCACAGTTTTTCCCGCAGCGCCTTGTCAGCTGTGGTGATGATTCTCAGTAAATCTCAGCCTCTTTTCTTTGAGAAACTCGCACACCAGGTCATGAGAAGTAATGTTCGTAAGGCGGATGATAGTGGTCCTTGGTGCCCTCTGCTGGACATTGAAGCGACCCAGACAATGAGCGATGTCAATATTTTCTTTTATCTTTATTTGATTCTCTCTAACAACAGTGCAGCAGATGTCAGTAATTTTAAGGTCCCGGTATAGCTCTGCGTTGGGCCGAACACTGCTCGATGCCATGCGAACGCCGTGGCACAAGCCTTTGAACGCGGGCGTGAATGCGCCAAGCTCAAATTGTACGACCCCTTACACACACTCGCTGGCTCACAATAAACTGCCTGGCGCCGGACTGTTTTGTATGAGACACAAATGTATTAAATTCCTCTTCTTCATCCCTGATCTGGATTTTTCTTTTGTTTTTTTGCCAAAAGTCAAGTGATCGCTTCCTCCTCCGCTGACTCCATGAGGAAATGAATAAATTTTTCACGAGCGAACTAAACTCAGGTTCAACGTGGTTGTGCAAGGTTCTAAATATTTCCTGGTGTTCTGGTGTGCTGGACCAGCGCTCCCTGTTTTTATTTTATTTTTAGAACTTTTTATTAACATATAAACACAGAACAACGTTGCGCAGCCCGTGCCTTTTCTTTCATCACCCGACCTGTCAATCAATTCAGTAGGCGTGTCAGCAAATGACCAATCAGCGATCTCAATTTGTCCCGTAGGTAAACGCTCTGCCCTGCTTCTGCTCAAATGACGTCAAGAATTTAGAGCGAAAACGTTGGAGCTTCACGCAGAGCTATACTGTGAACTACCTGCGCGTAGCACGCGCAACACGCGCGCATCGAGCGGCGTTCGGCCCAACGCAGATCTATACCGGGGCCTTTAGCCTTAAGGTTTTCCTACCTTTCCTCTGGGATTCCATGCAGTCTTAAGTTCCATCTACGTTGATACCGCTAAGTTTCATTGATTCTGTGAAGATCCACAACTTCTCCTCCTCCACCATAACCCTTAGCACTGGCTCTCCTCAGGGATGTGTGCTGAGCCCCCTTCTGTTCACTCTGCTCACATATGATTGTACAGCCACACTTCCAGGCTGTCATATTGTTAAGTTTGCAGATGATACAGCGGTGGTGGGATGCATTACAAACAATGATGAGTCCAGCTACAGACAGGAGGTGGAACACCTGGAGAGCTGGTGCAAAGAGAACAATCTTCACATGAATGTGAAGAAGACAAAGGAGATGATTGTGGACTTCAGAAGGAACAAACACAACCATGCCCCACTGAAAATAGGTGGGTCTGCAGTGGAAGTGGTCTCCAGCTACAAATACTTGGGTGTACACATGAATGATAACCTCAGCTGGAGCAACAACACCACCAGCCTGATCAAGAAAGGTCATCAGAGACTCTACTTCCTCAGACGGCTGAGACGAGCTGGTCTGAGCAGCCCAGTCCTCACCTCCTTCTACAGGTGTGCAGTGGAGAGCATCCTGTGCTCCAGCATCAACGTGTGGCATGGAGGCTGCACAGTTGAAGAGAGGAAAGCTCTGCAGAGAGTGGTGAAGGCTGCACAGAAGTCTGTTGGAGTCAGTCTCCCCACCATCACAGACATTTACACCTCCAGATGCAGGAAAAGAGCCACCTGCATCATGAAAGACCTCACTCACCCAGCACACTCACTCTTTGCCCCACTCCCCTCAGGACGGAGGTTGAGGAGCATCAAATGTAGAACCACTAGACTGAGGAACAGCTTCTACCCTGAGGCTGTTAGACTCATGAATAAATAAAAAAATAAAATAAAAAATAAACACTGCAAAATATCACATCATGCTGATGCTGATCTGTTTTCTTGTTGCTGTATTCATCTGTGACCATCTGCTCATACAAACTCATGTTCGTGCTGCTGTTTATTCCCACTATATTAGGCTTAGTGTATTACTAGTTGATGCTTTTCTTAGTTAGTTCTAGATGTTATTACTGTTTTTCTCTTTCATTGTTGTTGGATGTAACTGGGACCTCGTGTACATAATCTCGTTTTCATCTCATGTACCACATGCGGTGCAAATGACAATAAAGACTCTCTGACTCTGACTCTGATTCTCATTTCATCTTCAGACAACTTCTGGGCAGTGTTTTTGATAAGGAGCTCACAGCTTTCACGTCTGTTTTTAGTGTTTCAATCTCCATAAATATAAAGTCAATCGATTTCTTCAGAGCATCAATGCTAATGGTGTTATGGTTGACCATATTTTCTAGTTTATCAGAGTGGTCATTGATTATTTTAGCAATATTATCTTGCAACTGTGAGAGAGATAAGTCACCTTTCAGTTTCTTTTCATCTGGTTTAGCAGGGGTATCAGGGTCAGAATCCAATAGAGGAGACAAATCAGGGCTCTGCCTGTCCGTGAAGGGATCAATGTAATTATGCTCAGAGGCAGGTACACCTGTAGCAGGAGTAGATGGGGAGCAAATCCGAGGACTGCTGGTTGTAGCCGACATTGTGTCTTTGTGCAAACCTGTAGATATAGTTTTGCCTTTCTCCTTCCTTTTAATGCTGTGCCCCGCCCGTTGCATCGTAGTATTTGTAATTTACAGTATTTGAAAATAACCGTTGAGTTTAACAATTAGCTTGCTAATAGCAGTTGCTCTTCGTTTTTACCATACATGACCACGGTTTTAGTAAAACACCACTCTTGCTCAGGTTGAACAGTAAAAAAAGACGTAAAAAAATTCTGGTTCAGAAAAAATTCATAGTGTAGGCAAGGAGGAGTGAAAATTGAGATCTATGTCTCAGCTATATCACACAACGACTGCTCTGGTCGCCATCTTGGCTGAACCGTGCTGAAAGAAATTGTAGATTTTACTGGCCTGTTCAAGAGCGTCGTAATTTATTCCATATTTATTCACAATGTATTCAATATTTTGGTGAATCTAAGGTTTGAGAAGTGAGTTTTCTTACCATACCCTAATGATGGTTTGTTTATTTTTCAGGGGTGCAGAGTTCAAATGTATGTGTACTTGAGCACCCCCAGAAAGAGGCTACAATCACCACTGAAGCCAGTTCATATTTATAGTTTAGGCTACTCTCAAATACTTTTAACGGCTGGTTTATAGGTGTACTAAGGGCACAATAATTTCTTATTTTACTACAGTGGTACAGACAAATCAGGGCTCTCCCTGTCCGTGAAGGGATCGATGTAATTATGATCAGAGGCAGGTACACCTGTAGCAGGAGCAGATGGGGAGCAAATCCGAGGACTACTGGTTGTAGCTGAAATTGTGTCTTTGTGCAAGCCTGTAGATGTAGTTTTGAAGACAGACAATTCAGGTACAGACAATTCCTCTGCCAGAGTCCTGGGACCTTGAGGGTCCTCAGGAACTCATTTGTTCTTGGGGGATCCTACATGTGGACAGAAATAAGTCAGGTTGTTGAGTGAATTTTCTGTAGCCACTCATAAATGGTGGGGGAGGGGGTCTGTTCCCCATATTGTGACCATCACTTCGTCCAGGCGTTTGTATTTGTGGAGCTTGTGAGGTTTGTTGTTGTTGTTGCTCCAACTTGTTGGGCTCACTAGATGAATGAGCATTGTGTTGTGTATTTTGTGGAGCACATTGATGTCCATTTGGTTGTCCATGACTTGTTTGTGGGTGTGGAGCAGGAAGCCCGTGAGTGTGTTAGCTGTGTGATTCTCCAGCACGTCCGCTTGAGCCTGCTACCTTCAGTGTAGGGCCTTCAGGGTACAGTCAGCACATTGGTTCCTGTTATCTCCTATTAATATAAGTTTTTCCAGCTGACGCTGCTCTGCCGAGATGGAGCAGCGACAGGGCAGCCCACTCCAAATCCCAAGGTTGTGGCTTCGATCCCCACTCATTGACATTAAAATGGGAACTTACAAGAATCACAACACATAATATAATTATTGCCTCAATCACTCAAAGAAGGCAACATTTTATGTACAAAAGCCATCAACGGGTATAAACACTTTGATTATTTTGTAGTGAAATTCTTGCTAAAATGTGTATTATAGTTGTCCTGCAGTGTGTCGTTTATAGAGGCCTCTACTGGTTGGCTATAAATTTGACGGGAAACCGGAAGTTCCCCACAGTCTGTCTAGCTCTCTGCTGTGGTAAGTCATACAGTCCGGTTATCTTACAAAAGTATCATAAAGTATGTTACAAGGCTAATGAGATAATAAATTCGTAAATGCTACTTTTTCTATAGATGGCTATACCAGTGGAGGAGCTAACTACATGTTGTTTGTGCTGTGAACCACTCATTTTGCAGTAAAGTACCAATTAATCCAATCCACTGGCCTCTGAGAGTGTGATTATGATAGGACGGGGCCACAACTGTTACAATATACATTGGCAAGAAGGACAATATTATTGTTGACATTCAGGATTAAAATTACGTAATGACCATTAGGGTCACATTCTGAGTGTAGGACAGAACCATTAAAGTTGTTTTTCAAAATAGTAACCCCTGCTGATCTTTCTGAGCCATGTGAAAACCATATATCATTTCCCCATTGAGTCTTCCAAAAGGAGATATCATTTTCTACAGTATGTGACTCTTGAAAAAAACAAAAATCAGATTTCTGTTGTTTTGCAAATTAAAACAAAGCTTTACGTTTAACATTTTCTCTTAACCCCCTGGCATTTAAGGAGAAAACTGAGAGGGACAATATGAGATAAGTGAACACAGAAAACAACCCTCAGACCTCGACTGCTGGAATTTGAACCATGAGCAGAAGGATGCTGGTATTAAAAGATTAAGTATGTCAACTACTAAAACTTGAAATACGCTTGCAATTTAAAACACTATGGGTACATTAATAACAACAATAGAGAACAATAAACCCGAATTTATATTAAAAAAATGCTTAGATGCAAAGGGATTATAGCTGACACTTTACTTATTGATAATTGAGAGCACAAACAACCAAAAACCAATAAACATGTACCTGTAACCAATTGCCAAGATGGTGTAGTGGCAGGGCTTTTGACTTGGGACCCGAAGGACGCGGGTTCGCGCCCCGGCCACTACACACCTTAGGGTGTCTATGAGTGCACATCTAATTCTCCAGCTCCCCGAGTGCGACTACGCTGCTCGCTGCACCACCTGGTGGTGGTTGGGTTAAATGCAGAAGACCAATTTCGTCTGTCAAGTATGGGAAACATACACAGATGACAAATGTGACAAATTATTATTATTATTATTTACACATTTGTGTAAATTAAGATAATGTAAATATGAATAGACAATCTGTCTTTAAAATTTAGAACTTAGAATGGAGTACAAATTTTAAATTTGTAGGTTTCAAGGTGTCCATCTGAACAAGTATTATTTGTAAACCAGTGGCGGTTCCTGAAANNGGGGGGTATTTCTCCAAAATGATTTTTTTTAACACACGTTCAAGTATGTTTTTTTAATCAAATGCAGATTAATACAAGGTCAACAGAACAATTAAATGCTCAGGATGAGAAGAATCAATTCGACTCACTAAAACAACAAAGAACAAACAAAAATATATATAAATAAATAAATTATATATAAATAATAGAAAGGAAAATAAGTGAGATTAAAACCTAAAAAAGCTAAGTCTGGTCCTCTGGACTTTCAAAAAACAAAACAAAACAAAAAAAAAATTGTAGAAACGTTTCGTCTTTCGTCCGAAAGACTTCCTCAGTCTGAGCAGCTGTATTCAGCTCAGTCTTATAAATAGCACCCTCCCACAGTGGATCAACCAGTTGGATGATGACTAGGGTTGGGCATCGAGAATCGAGAATCGTTCGGAACCGGGACTAACTGTCCGGTTTTCCCGGAATCGTTCAAAATATTAATTTGCGATTCCTATGTTCGATGCTAGTTAGCCGACCAGAAGTAGACGCCGCCGAAAACCAACGAAGAAGAATCCACCGGAAGTGAGCATTCCGCGATCGAAAGCGTACTGATTAATAAAATGACCAGTCAGGTCAGTGCAGCACTTGCAATAATTTTACATCATG
This sequence comes from Garcialebias charrua, assembly GCA_038048925.1. Taxonomy (NCBI): domain Eukaryota; kingdom Metazoa; phylum Chordata; class Actinopteri; order Cyprinodontiformes; family Rivulidae; genus Garcialebias; species Garcialebias charrua. The sequence continues at coordinate 9,117 of JBBPBX010078693.1, forward strand.
CAAAGGAGGGTGGAGAAGTAAAATAGTGTCCCGTCTTTGAAACGCTCCACCGGATTATTTTCGCTTCGTATCCGACCGGAAGTACAGAGTGGTCCGTCTGCAAAATGCTCCGCCGAACTTTTCGCTAATCGCTACCTCTTTGGCTCCATCAGGTAAATAAATAAACTATAAACTACATCTCATACCAACATTAAGGCAGATAACAAGTTATACTCTGCTTAAAGCGGTAAGTCAGCTCAAATACAAACACGATGCTAACGTTAGCTTATGCTGGTGAAGATTCTCAGTCGTCCAGGACATGATAAAATCAAAAAAGGCGTTCAATACAGGACTTTATTTGTTGCAGAAAACGTTTCGACTTCTGTCCAAAAGTCTTTTTCAATTCTGAAATCTAACGTTAGCTTGTATTTTTTCTTAGACAAACGACCTGAAATGGCTTCACAGTGTTCACCAGCGTCCAAGGTAAAAACGTAAGTGTAACTGAATGAAGAATGCCACAGAACTGTTACAGCATATGTTGTGAAAAGGTTGCATCCCTTTTCAGATGTGGATTCAACCATGGATTGCACTTACATTGCACTCAAATCCAACACTTATTAACATTCTTAATCCATTTAAAGTTCTCTGTGTCTTTTAAAATGTTTTAATGTCTCTAGTTTTCATTATTATATAATTTCTGTTTATGTTCTCTTTCATTCCATTATGAGTGAATGTCACAGTTTGAAGAATTATTGAATAGGTTAGTTAGGCAATAACAACACAGCTAATAATTGTACACATTCTCAGTCTTAAAAATGATTTAATAATCTCTTTTTACTGATAATACTGATAAACCTGTTGTTTGTTTAGGAACCTCCTGCAGTCTGTCCAGAAAGTCTCCACTGGAGGAGCGTTTTGCTGAGGAAGAGGCACAACATAATTTCACAGCTCCATGTCCATGAAGAAACAAATGGAGAGAGGGCTGCAGATACCAGGACATCCCACCAGCTGTTCTGTCTGAAGATCCTGCTGCTGGTGGTGGAACCAGGTTAGCCCATCAGTGGGAGTTCAGTAACATGACTGCAGCATCAGACACTGGACAATATTATAATAATAATAATAATAATAATAATAATAATAATAATAATAATAATAATAATAATAATAATAATAATAATAATAATAATAATAATAATATATGTTGGTGAGTCCTCCATGTTACCATACCATACCATACCATACCATTTTATTTATAAAGCACTTTCAACAGGAACAAGTCCACACCAAAGTGCTTCATGTTGGCTCTAATCTGCCCTGTGAGAAATTCATAGTAAATGTAACAAGGTTTGTTTGAAGAAGTGTGATTATGTATATATGATGTGTGTATATGTGTGTGTGTATGTGTGTGTTGGGTTATGTGGTTTAGCCAGACTATGCGCCAGACTACGTACCAACATTATCGGGACATTTGGTATTAGCCAGCCTTTGCCAATGTCCGGATAAAACACAGATTGTATCCAAATATATTAATATGTAAACATTGTTTTTTCTCATCAATATCAGAGTAACTTGAGGCTAAATGGCTGCCTGGATGAGTTGGACTGTGCTTCAACACTTAAAATTGTTTTAATAAAAAGTTATTTACATTTATAAAATTGTCGGGCGAAGCACCTCCTCGAGATTCTGTGTGTGGTGTGTGTCAGTTCGTGTATCGATGCGCTTGTTGCACCTGTGTGGACGTGTGTGATTATTGCAACTGATACACACCGCGCAAAACTCCAACGCCCCTCCTCTCGTGATGTGGAGACCCTGTACTGGGCGGGGGCTCAGGGCGGGGCCTCAGGTGACCGAGCCTTTAAAAGTTAAAGCCCCTTGAGCTTACACGTGCAGAGTTATGGCGTCTTGTGTTGAGTGCATGTGTTAGGTGAGCGGAGATTATTTTTGGAGAGCGATTTAAGTAAACGTGGAGGATTTTGCAGCAGTAGGTGGACAGAGTGTCAGAGTGTATTGACTTCATTCAGGTAAGAATTAAAAAAAATATATTTTGTTGCTTTTGATGACATCATCTGAAGGAAATGTTAACGGATAATCCAGTAGCGTTTACGTGTAACGTGACTTTAACCGCAGCGTCACAAACTGTGAAGACTGTAGAAAACTTTATCAACATTTACATAAATTAGGAAGTATCTGTGCATGAGTTTTGAGTGCGCGAAGAAAGACGCAGCTCAAACTAGCTGCGGCTAGCGTTAGCATGTAACGTAACTTCACTTCAGAAGCGTGACAACCTTTCAACGCTGTTGAAAACTTTTATAGACATTTATATAAATCAGCGATACTATATATGCATCACTTGTGGATGTTTTTAGTGGTTATTTAGAGTCTTAACGCGACGAAGACAAAATTAAACGCACGTAGCGTTAGCGTCACTGGCGTGAACGTGTCACGTCACAATAACAGCGTGACTAACGCTGTAATTTAACATGCGTTAATAGGGTAGATGGGTTTTAATGTTTCCAACGTCATTTTTGTGCTAAATCTGCTCTTTTTTTTACCTCTGAGCAGTGAGCAGAGAGACGAACTGTGTCGTTACGTCATCACGTTGCAGTCTCGTTACATCATCACGTTGACTGCAGTGTTATGTAGGTATCAGAATACTGTTGTTGGAATACTGAATACTGAATAATACAGAATACTGTATAAGTGTACTGTATAAACTTGAGAATTGTTTTTTAACTTTTTCATATTTTTACATGTACAGGTTTTCAGCTAGTCCAAGAGGTCATTTGGTGTTTGGTGAGTCAGATAATCTTTGTCATTTGCACCGCATGTGGTACATGTGATGAAACTAGATTATGTACACATGGTCCCAGTTACATCCAACAACAAAATGTAAGAGAAAAACAGTAATAACATCTAGGATATAACTAAGAAAAACATCAACTAGAAATACACTAATCACTAATGTAATAGAAAAACATCATTACAAACAGCAGCAGGAACATGAGTCTGTATGAACAGATGGTCACAAATGAACACACAGCAACAAGAAAACAGATCGGCATCAGCATGATGTGATATTTTGCAGTGATTATTCTTATTATTTAATTATTCATGAGTCTAACAGCCTCAGGGTAGAAGCTGTTCCTCTGTCTAGTGGTTCTACATTTGATGCTCCTTAACCTCTGTCCTGAGGGGAGTGGGGCAAAGAGTGTGTGTGCTGGGTGAGTGGGGTCCTTCCCCTTTACTGACTGAGGTCCACACTTTATCCATCCATCCATCCATCAAACATCCATCCATCAAACATCCATCCATCAAACATCCATCCATCCATCAAACATCCTGCTTTCCTGAACCCAGACATATGGATTATTTACTGACTGAGGTCCACGCTTTATCCATCCATCAAACATCCATCCATCCATCATCCATCCATCAAACATCCATCTATCCATCCATCCATCCATCAAACATCCTGCCTTCCTGAACCCAGACAGATGGATTCTTTACTGACTGAGGTCCACGCTTTATCCATCCATCCATCAAACATCCATCCATCAAACATCCATCCATCAAACATCCATCCATCCATCAAACATCCTGCTTTCCTGAACCCAGACATATGGATTATTTACTGACTGAGGTCCACGCTTTATCCATCCATCAAACATCTATCCATCCATCATCCATCCATCAAACATCCATCTATCCATCCATCCATCCATCAAACATCCTGCCTTCCTGAACCCAGACAGATGGATTCTTTACTGACGGAGGTCCAAGCTTTATCCATACTGATGGGGATTTTAAACCCCTGTTACCTTAATATTAACCACACAAGATAAACAAGAGAACAGTGTTAAATCAGACAAACAACTTTGCAAAGGGGAAGGGCTTTTAATGTCTTTTGAAACTTAGTTTGGTCTCAAATACATTGTCCAGCACAATTCCAAATTGTACTGGACATGACAAGCTATTTAAACAAGAAGCAGGTGGAGTTTGACAAGCTCTGACGTCTTACAGATAAAACAAACAAGTCATGGTTCTGATCAAACAAGAACATCTAATCCAAACATTGTCAAGGCTGTAAGACTGTCTTTTCTGTATCAAAGACAAAAGCAAACAACATGTTTGTACTATCAAATATAAGTGTTTAAAGGGAACAGAGAATATTTGATATAAGTGAGCTGGGTTATAATTATTGGGTCAGAGTAATTAGTTTTAGATGATAAATATTGAACATCTCCATCATTTCATCCTCTTTATCATATATAAACTGATCATTATCAATCAGGTGAGCGGTGCGGAAAACAACCCCTTAGGCCCAATTTCTAATTAGAGGCAAAAAACTCACACCACCGCCCCGTGCCTCCACAGTAACGCCCTAACAACGCAGGTCACCTTTTTTAGGATGGTTTGAGAGATTATAAAGTTTTGGAGAACTCTGTTGATTGTCATATTTCATGACTTATTTCAATGTTTGAGAAAAATAAAGATTTGAGGAGAATTTTGCAGTGAGTATGGTCTCACTTCATGGCTCATGTCAAAAGTTTTAAAAGGAATAATATATTTAGCATGGATTAGTCTATTTACCCACAAAAACAAAGTTTTTTCCAAAGAAATAGAACTTTTGACAATAAACATATATATATAAATAACTAATCTATTTGTGTTAAACAAATAAAAGAAATAATCTATTTTAATTTGTTTTAAAAAGAACCAATCTAATTTGTTTTTAACCAAAAAAAGAACCAATCTAATTTCTTTTAACCAAATAAAGAACCAATCTAATTTGTTGTGTTAAACAATTAAATAGAGCTTATACACTTTCAAAGATGTGGGAAATAATTCTCAAACACACAACAAAATAGCCCTTTATGGGCACAAAAATAAAATAAGTTTGAAACTTCTTTGATATCAACTATTGCCCAGGAAAGTAAAAACAACCGGTTTGAACTTAAAAAATGAAATAGATCAAACATTCTTCTTCACAGCATCCATCTTTTTCTGGTGTGGGAGGGTAAGTTCAGTGTCTTTCCTGGGGAGGGAGTGTCCCGTTTTCAGAACACGTTCTTTCTGTTCCTTGGGGATTTGTTTGTGGAAGAAATTGTTGGGCACAAGTCCATTTCATCTGGTGGGGGGGAGTTCTTTGTGTGTGGAATAAGTCCAGTTTTTCTGCAGGAAAGCTTTTGCTTACGAGATCAGTCCAGTTCTGCTTAGGAGAAAGCTTATGTCTGTGGAATAAGTTCATTTCATTCTGAAGGGGAGAAGAGTCTTTTTTTCTTCTGGGAGAGAGCTTTTGTTCAAGTCTTTTTCTTCTGTGAGTTTCTGTGCGGGTATTTTTCTTCTTGGGGAGAGCTTTTTGTACGGGTCTTTTTCTTCTTGGGGATTTTCTGTGCGGGTCTTTTTCTTCTTGGGGAGAGCTTTTTGTGCGCCCTGTGGGCGGAGGGCATCATTCACTTCTTCAGACAATGTGGTGTCATGTAGTCTTGTCCAGCTGCATGTTCCTGGGTGTTTAGTCCATTCAGACATGAATTGCGGGCACAGTAGCAGGTCGCAAACCTGAATTGTGTGTGGCACAAGGTAGTCAAGCCACATCCTGACAAAGTGGGGGAGCTTTGCTCTGACCAGATCCATCTCAAAATCTGGCTCAGCGATCGTTCCAAACTTCTTTTTCAGGGGAGCACCGGTCACTCAGATGTAACAGAGGCTGCTTTTTCTCTCGAGAAGATGACGCGTCCTTTCCACCACCTGTTGGGGTCCCGTCCACCCTCGTTTTCAGCCGTCCCTAGCAGGACCTCGTGTCAAGGCGGGATTCACTGGCATCACTGGCAACTCCTCCTGAAGGAGTTCCGGAAACCTGTAGTCTTTTGAGAGGAGAACTGGACACCAAAAAAACTTGCAAATTGTTAAGTAAAACTTCAAGGCCCCCCCCCCTGGATCTCATGAGCCAATTGGTTTGGGGAAGGCCTAACTGTGGGTAATTCCTTAGTGAGTCAAATCTGTTAACTTAAACTAAATTCTGTAATTGGCTATAATAATAATTGTTTCTTTAAACTTAAAATAAAATTCCATTCTTACTATCTAAAACATTTGTATTTAATGGCAAAAAACAACACAACAACAAATGATTTCATTCTTCAGTGAAAATGAGCAATCACTCACTTTGATTTGAGGTTAGTTTTTAATTAGTAAGTTATTCTTAATTAGCATGATCATTGTAGCAGGAGACAGGAGACTATTTATACTCACTTAAAATACTTTACCTTTTTCATAGTCTGTAGAAAAAGTCTAAACATACATACAGACATAGACAGACATATACGTACAGACAGACATACATACATATAGACATACATACCTATATACATATAGACAGACAGACATACATACATACATACATATAGACATACAGCCATAAACATATATATAGACATACAGCGCTGTAGTAATAAAGAATTTACAATACAAACATGTGGTTCATGTGCTCAAAATAAGTCCAGTCTATAGTCAGAGTCAGTCGTGTTTTAAAAATATAGAACCACCACATTTCAAAATCAACCTTTCAAATCAACCTTTTGAATAGATCCATACTCCAGGGCGTCCCCCATCTTTTTTCTCTTTGGATCTGGTAAAAATAAATACCTGTTTATCAAATGACATATACAGTACCTGTTTATTAAACAACATATATAAAAGAAATGTGGTTTGTAGGTTTATCTGATTTATCCTACAGTACAACGTGCTTCTTAAATGATCCTTTAAATGGCTATGCTTTTGAATATAAAAATCTAAAAAGTTATTTTTGTACAACTGATGATCAATGAATGAATGAGCTGTTTCCTTTTATGAGCCATCTTCAATGTTATTAGTGATATATTCTTTATTATTATTAGTTATTTCTAGGAACACTTTCTAATATTCCCTTATTTCTTTAGTCATTTTTTGTTTTCCTGTCTTAATCAATTCCTTGTGGAAAACCAGACCCACCAAAATGCACTCAGTTCAAGGACAATTGCTATCCTTCCTTCAGCTCCACAAAACTTTTGCATGAATGTTTGTGGAGACACAAATTTAATCTGCAAAAGAAAATATAAACATTAACTTGTTTCAGGGTTATGAGCTGGGATCATTATCTCTGTACCATCACGAAGTTTCTGGAAGCGGAAAAATAAGTCGTCAGACCCACATAAGTACAATATAAACTACAAATTTTGTGGCCTTGCCCTAGCAGGCCATCTCATGAGCATATGTGTTTTATTAAAAAAAATTAATCATAGCAGACTGCAGATTTGAAATACTATACCAGGGCATTGACAGATCTTCACAGATCCATACGGGGGGCATGACCTTCAGCTGGACAGTTGGCGTGGGTGACTTCAGGACCTGTTCTCATTTTCTTGTTGGAGAATGTGCTCAGACCACTCTTGTCAGAGCATCCAGTGACCGCATATTCTGGTCATGTGTGTTTGATG
>JBBPBX010078694.1:0-16567 GCA_038048925.1 Garcialebias charrua
CCCCCCTGGCCTCCAGCAGCCGGAAAAGATTGCCGCTGATGGATCCACTTCCAGGAAGCACGCAGGTCGGACGGCAGCCGGACGAATCCCACGTCGACAGTAGACCAGGTCCAGCAGCGACAGATCGCCGCACCGCCTCACTCCCCGGCTCGGCGACAACAATCCCTCAGCTCGTCCACTGAAGGTCCGGACGCGAAGCCGACCAGGCAACCAGCTTCCGCCGCACCCAGCTCCGACGCCAGAGACCAGATTAAATCCCAGGTCCCAACAGTCCTCGGAATCCACAACAGACAGTCGACTCCCAGCGAGCGCGAAAAACCAGGCAAGACAAAAAATTTCTTACAAAATTGGTCTGGTTATTCCATATAAAATTTTAAATTAGTTTAAATTGTTTGAGTAGCTGCAACAGAGCTTCAGCGAGGCACAACACGACACGTCATGCTCCGCCCTCCCCTAGTCTAATGTTTGCTACAAGCATACATTGTTTTAAATAAATGTTTTATTTGTTTACATTATTGTTTAATCTTCATGATTTCAATTGAAAATTGTTTCAGAATCGAAAATTGTTTCAGAACCGAAACTCGTTTCAGAATTGAAAATCGATTCTGAATCGAAAATCGATCCTGGAATGAAAATAGTTTTAGAATAAAAAATTGATTTTTAATCGAATCGGTGCATCAAAAATCGGAATCGAATCAAATCGATTCTCCAGACACTGAGAGATTCGCACCCCTAGTTGAAACCATCATGGGGAAGAAGCACTGGGTGGCTAACAACTATCCTTAATGGGCTAGGCTCTTTACTTGAATTTAGTCAATTACCACAACTAAAACAAACCAAAAAACAACAACATATCAGCTCCATACAACTCGATGTAAACGGGGTTTATGGACAAAATAGTCAATCAAAAATGTTTTACTGACAACTTACACAGTTTGCATACAAAGCACAAGTTCAATCCTGTTTTTTAGCGCTGCTCTACATTCAAGAAAAGTTACTAGCATAGTAGTCCTCCCGCGCCATTTTCTAGGCAGAACACTGGCTCCACATGCTTCGACTGTACAGCTAGCTCCTCTTTTAAACTCCGTTCCTCAGTTTAAAAATAGCGACAGCCTTGACTTGTGAAAATTTAAAAAATGGACGTAGCATTGTACAACACTGGTTTGTTTCTGCTTACATTGTTGTAAACAGCTAAATTAAGTTAGCTGAAGCATACACGTTCACTAGTTAGCCAACCATGTTAATTCCTTGTTGTACCCCTCCTTCCCCAAACGACCACACAGCAGCACGTCATCTTTCCACTAGAGATAATTACCGTATTTTCTGGACTATAAGTCACACCTTTTTGCCTAATTCGCATGCTCTGCGACTTATAGAGAGGCAAGAATTGTTTATGGATTTTCCCCCATATTTTTAGACCAATTTTTGGCTCAGATATGACCGTTTTTCCATTTTGGCAAAATGGTGCAGTACCACTTTCGGCCGCTAGGTGTGCAGTACCACCTTTGGTACTGCACCACTACTAGGTACACCAATCATTCCCACCTCATGTGTCCGATGAGAGCCTCCTCTGGTCGGATTCACTCTGTTGCAACCCGGCCTCCTGCTTTGGAGGTATGAACTAGCTACTTCGCTGTTAGCTCGGTGGTTGTTAGCGAAATAGGTCAAGAACCACAGGACAGATTTTGATCAAACTTACAGAACGTAATCACTAGATGGATATTTACAACTGATTAGCTTTATGAGATGTTTGAGATAAAATTCGATGTTTTATAGACGTAAATGTGTCGCGGTTAGCTTAGTTGATTTTTCCTTGTACGTTTGAGCAAATAGCTCATAAACCACACAGCAGATTTTTTTCAAACTTACAGAAAGTAATCACTAGATGTACATTTACAAACTGTTAGCTGTTGGAGTTATTTGAGATAAAATTCGATGTTTTATAGACGTAAATGTGTCGCGGTTAGCGTTGTTGTTTTTCCTTGTACTTTTTCAAAGCGAAAAAATTTAAAGCCAGCAGATTTGACCATTACGTGAATTTATCAAGGAACGGTTAAGCTAAGACACATGTTTGCTGTAATTTTCAGCAGACAAATAATTGCTTTTACCATGTTAATCTTGTGAAAAGTCCTTCCGTGCATGCTTCTGTGGTCGTCATTTTCAGCAGGGCAAATGACGCGTCGCGTAGCGGTGATGCATAATAGATGCGAATTATATAAAGGTGCAACCTGTTTATGAATTTTTCCAATTTATTGACAATAATTGGACAAAGTGACTTATATAAAGGTGCGACCTATAGTCCAGAAAATACAGTAGTCTAAATAATTAAAAAATCCATGAAATCCCACGTAAAATATATCTACAACCCATTTGGGGACTTAGCTGGCTCACAGCTAACCGTCGCCTCCATTTCCACTGCGGGATAACAAGATGGAGGAAGAAACAAAACTTAAGAAACTTCAGTGGGCGTGTTCTTGTTTTATTCTAATATGATTTCATCTGTTTCTTTGCTCCAATTCTATTGACCAATTGAAATGATTTCACTCTATAATGTATAAACATGACTCTTAGAGGAAAATAATGTTAACTCAAAAAAAATTGCTCCTATTTTTCCTGTGTACATATATGTATGCAGAGGTACCGCCCTTTAGGTACTTAGGCAACTGACGCCCCTCCAACTGTCTCCAAAATTGCACTTCACCAAGCTTTCAGCATTGAAAAGGGCCAGCTATGTTGCACATCGTTCCCCTCATTCAGGGAACATGAGTTATGGTGCATAACTTTCAGTTCCCTTTCAGTTCGGTCTCTTGGTGCAACATACTTACTATGGGAACGTAATTCATTCACGCCCTTGAAATGCTCAGTAAAATGCCTGTTAGTGTGAATGCCTGCCCTTGACTCAGAAGGCATCTCAAAGCTACTTTCTATTGTGTATTAGAAAGAACAGCCTGAGTGACATCACACGCAGTAACATCCAAACTGTAGTACTTTGCAAAAGTGTTTAAAGAGCTCCAGTTCGCAGCAGCACAAATGTCTGCAACTGACACGCCCTTGAACAATGACCAGGAAGTGGCCAAGCCCCTGGTTGAGTGAGCATGGACTCCAGGGGGCACTTGTTGACATTTGCTACCGTATGCCCTCTTAATGGCCTCCGTCACCCAATGTGAGAGGCGCTGTCTTGATAGGGCCTTTCCTATAGCAGGTGCGGCAAGGCAGACGAACAGTTGGTTTGTTTTCCTCCATTCGGTTGTTCTCAGCATGTAGGTGCGTAAAGCACTCACTAGGCAGAGAGCCTGTAGCCTTTCCTGTTCCTGAGTAAGGACAGGAGCAGGTGGAAAGGAGGGGAGATCAAAGTCCAGACTCCTATGGTTCAGAGTCAAGACCTTGGGAGTGTATGTGGGATTAGGCCTTAGTGTGACCTTTGACCCGTTAGGGGCAAATTTGGTACACATTGGGTGTACAGACAATGCATGGAGGTCACCCACGCGTTTCGCCGAGCAAAGAGCCAGGAGAAGAGCAGTTTTATAAGATAGAAGATCTATCTTAAGCTTGCTCAGAGGCTCAAATGGTGGGTTGCAAAGAGCCCCCAAGACCAGACCAAGATCCCAACCAGGGGTCAAGGTCCTACTGGGTGGCTTGGTTTGAAGCACACCTTTCATATATCTCATTATGATTGGATGTGCTCCAGGAGTCCTGTGTCCCCAGCCTTCGTGACAGGCAGAGATAGCTGCAAGGAACACTTTAATTGTTGAATAAGAACAACCATTTTCAGTAAATCCTGAAGAAAGTTAGTAGTTGAGCCAGGTCGCAAGCATAAGAAATGATATTTCTTTCTGAGCACCAGGCTTCGAAGATGTGCCACCTTTGTGCATATAGAGACTGTGTTGACCCGGCACGGGCATTTTGTATGGTTGTCACCACGTTCTCAGGCAGACCCAACGCCATCAGCCTGTCTTTTTCAGCTAACAGGCTGGAAGTAATTCCAGATCCTGGCCTAAACAGCTGGGCTGTGACTTCCTTTGTGAGTCTTTGAGGGTCCACCAGGTTGGGGAGTGGACCTCCACGTTGATGTGTTAACAGACTTCCCTGATCAAGTCTCCTTGAAGACAGATGGAGTCTATCAATTTTATTAGAATGAGTTGGGACAGGAAAGCTACTGTTTCCCTCCAAAACAGGATTTATTGGATTGAGGGGCTGCTGCTTCTGTAAATGAGCAAATCTCCTGATTCCAATTGTTGTCCCCCCAGGTGGGATACTGTGTGGGGACTAGGGTTGGGCATTGAGAATCGAGAATCATTCGGAACCGGGACTAACTGTCCGGTTTTCCCGGAATCGTTCAAAATATTAATTGGCGATTCCTATGTTCGATGCTAGTTAGCTGACCGGAAGTAGCCGCCAACACCGAAGAAGAATCCACCGGAAGTGTGCACCCGTGATGGAAAGCGTGGCTTAACTTTAATAAAAATGACCAGTCAGGTCAGTGTAGCACTTGCAATAATTTTCTATCATGCAAAGGAGAGAAGTAAAATAGTCTCGTCTTTGACGCGCTCCACTGGATTATTTATTTTCGCTTCGTGTCCGACCGGAAGTAACAGTGGTCCGTCTGCAAAACGCTCCGCTGGACTTTTTGCTACGTTCTCCGGCTCTATCAGGCTCCATCAGGTAAATAAATAAACTATAAACTACGTCTCATACACACATAAAGGCAGCTAACAAGTTATATTCCACTTAAAGCGGCAAGTCAGCTCAAATACAAACACAATGCTAACGTTAGCTCGTATTGTTTTCTTAGACAAACGACCTGAAATGGCTCCATGGTATTCACCAGTGTCCAAGGTAAATACGTCAGTGTGACTGAATGAAGAGTGCTACAGAACAGTTACAGCATATGTTGTGAAAAGGTTACATCCCTTTTCAGATGTAGATTCAACTCCTGCCATGGATTGCACTTGCATTGCACTCAGACACATCACTAGTTAAGCAAATCCAACGCTTATTAACATTCTTAATCCATTTAAAGTTCTCTCAGTGTCTTTTAAAATGTTTTAATGTCTCTAGTTTTCATTATTATATAATTTCTATGTTCTCTTTCATTCCATTGTGAGTGAATGTCACAGTTTGAAGAATTATTGAATAGGTTAGTTAGGCAATAACAACAGAGCTAATAATTGTACACATTCTCAGTCTTAAAAAATTATTTAATAATCTTTTTACTGATAATACTGATAAACCTGTGGTTTGTTTAGGAACCTCCCTGCAGTTTGTCCAGAGAGTCTCCACTGGAGGAGCTTTTTGCTGAAGAAGAGGCACAATGTAATGTCACAGCTCCATGTCCACGAAGAACCAAATGGAGAGAGGGCTGCAGATACCAGGACATCCCACCAGCCGTTCTGTCTGAAGATCCTGCTGCTGGTGGTGGAACCAGGTTAGCCCATCAGTGGGAGCTCAGTAACATGACTGCAGCATCAGACACTGGACAATATTATATGTATAATAATAATAATAATAATAATAATAATAATAATAATAATAATAATAATAATAATAATACAGTATATGTTGGTGAGTCCTCTATGATGGCTCTAATCTGCCCTATGAGAAATTCATAGTAAATTTAACAAAAAGGAAAAAGTTCATAGCATTAAATTCAAACAGAAGTTCAAATTATTTCATCCTGAAAGAACTCTGGCTAACTACTGTAGCTCATTTATAACATGGAGTTAAACTCAAAGCAGTCTCCTCAGATAAATAGTGTTACCATTATTTTTATATTAAAGTTTCTGTTAACTTATTATTTTTATATTAAAGTTTCTGTTAACTTATTATTTTTATATTAAAGTTTCTGTTAACTTATTATTTTTATATTTGATTGTTTCTGTTCAGTGCCCTGAGACAACTTCTGTTGTGACTTGGAGCTATACAGTATAAATAAACTGAACTGAATTGAATTGACATGTCTTTTTTTTTTTAACCCCGCCTACAAAAAGAATCGGAATCGAGAATCGAAAAGAATCGGAATCGAAATGAAGAATCGGAACCGGAATCGCTCAAATTCAAACGATGCCCAACCCTAGTGGGGACAAGTTTGATGCAGCTTTGTGAGGAAAATCACGTGCTGCTCTTCTACCGCTCGAGCGTTACGTGTCCTTCATGAATAATAAAGGAGCAATAGCAACGTGTGAACTTGGGGATGGTCAACGTGTGAACGTGGGGATGGTCCTTTGTGACCGGCAGACTCAAGATAAATTGTTTATAAGGAGCCCAGTTTCCTTTCAAAATCATGAGGAAAATTCTGGTTCAACTCCAATCCTTTTACACGCACAGTAAAGTGATCACAGCCACTGCTTTGAGGGTGTGAAAAATGTGTATGCCTTGGGGCATCCGACGTGCTCTCCTGTGGTGCAAACCTGTCACATGGTCGTCTGGTTAGTGTATTAGCCGGCCACTTGCTCATAATGGAGCGGGGGCTGGGACACGTGCCCTTTTCCACCTGTCTCCGCGAAAGGTGTAGGGTCTGTTCGCAGACGCCTCTGGATCTGTCTTCTGGAGACAGGTCCAGAGGCACCCTGCTGGGGCTTATTGAATAGGCTGGCACCCCATGAGCCGTGAGGGAGGGGATGTGACCCCCCCCCCCTTTATGATGGATGACAGGCCAGAGGCCCGTACTGTTGACGTTATTCGTGTTGGTATGTTTTATTTTTTTCAATAAAACAGGGATGTGCTATTTTACGAGTTTTATTTGTGCTTACGTGCAACGGCATACATGATTTGATGTCACTCACAGTAGGGAGAACATGGTTTGTGCATGCAACAGAGTTATCAGCAATTTGTACTTTGCTACAAATAAAGTCTGAACAAGGTGCGAACACTCCCGTTACCTCGTGGGCGGGAGGTCGTCTAAAATGTAAACGTGAGCCTGGTTAATCAGGCACGTTTTTGACGAGTGTCCCGGTTCGCCGAGGAGGCCCTATGCCTGCTCGCTTGGTGTGGGACAAACCTATTGTTACTCCATGCGTGCTCGGAGCGAGGTTGGTTCGGCGGGGTCTCTGCCGAGGCTCCTCCTCGTATGCTGTCTGCTTCTGCGGTGGTGCACGCGTCGTTGAGCGGTGCCGCGGCTGTGCAGGTCTGCCTCCAGCGGGCTCTCTGGGGGGGGGGGCGAAACTCCGACGAGGAATGCCCACCCTGAGGGCTTCAGCCTGCCTGCGCCTTTGGTCCAGCTTGGTTTGGATTCGCTCCAAAGTCTGGCCAAAAAGTCCCTCCGCTTCTATCGAGTGGTGGAGAAAAGGCACCTTTTGTCCCTCCGGTAAATCCGTCAACGTCATCCACAGGTGGCGGAACGCGATGACCACATCCGCCATACCTTTCCCCTGAGCCACAGCAGCTGTCCCCATCATACGGAGAACGAAGTATGTAGCTCTGCGGGCTTCGTCCATTAATTCAGCAGCAGCTTGCTTATCCGAGGTTTCCCGCAGTTGTTGAAGTTTTTCTGCGAAGTAAGCCTGCATCATCGCTGACGCGTTCATGGCGCGCGCCACGAGTCCTTGAGCTCTGTAGCACTTCTCGAGAAGCGACGCTGAGGCTCTGCAAGCTTTGCTAGGGAGAGTCGGCTTTGTTCCTGATGATCTGGGAGCTAGGTGGGATGCTAGCATGTCCTCAATCTGAGGTGCATTAGCCATTCCCACCTGATCCATGCCCTCCACGTCGAGGAATTGTGAGAGAGGGAGGAGCATGGGCACTCGTGGCTGAGGCCAGGTGCGGGTCAGTTCCGTGAGGATGTCTGGGAACACGGGCATCCTTTGCTTTGTTGCAGCCTGT
The DNA here is from genome assembly GCA_038048925.1 of Garcialebias charrua. Lineage (NCBI taxonomy): Eukaryota > Metazoa > Chordata > Actinopteri > Cyprinodontiformes > Rivulidae > Garcialebias > Garcialebias charrua. Next base: position 7,816 of record JBBPBX010078694.1, read on the forward strand.
TGTTTTGAATGAAAATAGTTCCCCGCCAGCCTCGTGACCTGTTGGCGAGGTGGAGGTTCAACGCGTCCGCTGCTCTGTGGCACAGGTCGAACAGGGCCGGGATGGAGAAGTCCGTTTCAGGGAGCGCAGGTATCGAGGTCCTGGGGAGGTCCTCTCCCGGATCCTCGATCTCGAGTTCTGGTCCCTCCGCTGAAAATTCGCCCGAGCGTGAGATGGAGATCTCGTCTTCATTCATCATGCCTCTGGTGTCGAACTCGACTGTTAGGTCCACCATGGGAGCAAGCGGGTCAGGGCTGTCACCCCATTCGACGCACGTGCTGTCGTGTAGAGCCATGTGTTCGAGCTCTGGGGTCGGAGTGAGGGTCTCCATGGTGTGTGGGTCCTGTGGACCAGCTGAGCTTCCCATGGCCTTAGCCACGAGGTCCACTCGATGCCGTAGCACCGCATCCAGCATCTGGCTGCAGTGTGGGCAAGAATTGGGCACGTCCAGAGCTTGTCTTGCATGACATTTACCCAAGCAGACTGGACAGCCCTCATGGGTGTCCGTCGCTGCGAGAGAAAATCCACAGCCACTGGGACAGGGGCGCGAGGTTAGGCTTGCCGTCCCGTTGGTTTTCCTTTGATGTTTTGTCTTTCGCTTTCCCTTCTCTGGAGGCATGTCCGAGATAAGGCGAGCGAGACCTTCCAGAATCCTTTTTCTTTGTTGTTCAAGTGTCTCCTCCGTCGTGTCGCTTTCGCTGGCTAGCCCGCTAGGAATGTTAGCCGGGGTAGCGGTTGTGGCGTAGTTATAACGGCGTTGAGTGAAGCAACCTGTAGAGAGAGGAGAGAAAAAAAAGTTTGAGGTTATAGAAATGTGCTAGGCTAGCTTTCGCTACTCCAGCAGTACGCAGGGAAAAATTCTCTGTGCGCTCTGTGCAGGGAGCGAGCTCACCTCAAGTTGAGCGATGGAGCAGCAGAGAAGTCCCGCGAAGAGAGGTAGTTCAGGTTTTTGCGAGGTGAAGGGCAAAAAGAGACAGTTGGAGGGGCATCAGTCGCCTAAGTACCTAAAGGGTGGTACCTCTGGCGCGGGGTGACGCCCCTTGCCGTAAAAGGCGTGAATGTATTCCTTCAGGTAATCACGCGGGGACGCAATTCCCATTGCACCGAGAGACCGAACTGAAAGGGAACAACCTTCAGGACACTTAACTTTAAAATGCCTCAACTCGAGATTGTACAGTGGAAGGAAGACCAAGAGTCAAAAAACAACAGCCTGAGAAGTGGTTCTGAATTCAGACAAAGATGTATTTCACCTTTTCAGCGCTGGAAAGGGAGACGCTCTCACATACACCTTACATCCATCAAAAGACATGTCTGAGTTACAAATGTCTTTGCTTCGTTTAAATACAGCGTTATCAGTTACATTGGAATTCCTTATTGTGATGTTGTTTCTCTGGATTAACCGATGCTCCTGGGCGTGGTCTGGCGTGGTCTCATTTTCCAGCCACTGGCCCAACTGACATTGGTCTGTTTCAGCAAGTTTGCAACAGTCTCTGGTTGTCTTGTGCAAAGAGTTACACACATCATACACTTAAATGACGTACATCATGATTCTGCAGCTTTTACCACACATAGAGAGATATTCGTGTGAGAGCGTCCTATTCTACTAAAGCATAGCATAAAAGATGACATTATACAACAGTATGCATACACACATTAGTCTTTGTTTTTGTTAGAGCTGTGTGTTCATGCCGAGTTTGATATCTTGACAAAACTACAATTTTTATTTTTTAAGACTGTTTTTAAAATTGCTATTTTGTTAGATTTTAAAGAAGTTATTTGAAAAATTCTCAAAACAATATTCTTGTAGTTATTTCTGTTGCACAACTACCAGTTGATACCTTTCACAAATAAAAGTTTGTAACTATTTAGTTTTTCTTTTATTGACTTTATTCTAAATTTACTTATACAGTATTAATATTACTTACAATATTGCTTATAATATTTACTTTATTATTTTATCACTTTCACAATGAGATTACTCTTAATGAGTCTTTTGGGAGAGGGGAGTGAGAGTTTGTTAATATTTTGTTGTTCTTATTATTAAACTTATTCATTAGCTTTGGGAATTACAGACCTGTTTTCCATTTGTGTGGTTTAGGTTTAGGATGTAGTCCAAACCTGAAGGTCCCTTGAATGGCTGATTTGAGGCCTTTCCCCCTCTCCTATTTCCCTAAATATGGGGTTTTAAAAGTATTATTTAACTGTATTTGGAGCTATTGCCTATGTCTGGTGTACAGTTGTCATTAATGAGCCAACATCATTTCAGCACGTTATTTGGGATCTTTGATTATTTGTAGACAGCAGAAACAATGATTGTAGCCTTTAAAGCCTAAATGAATGGAACACAAGAAGACTGCACACATTTTTGTGTGATAAGCACCTTAGGAGAAGATCATGTCACCAACTCTCCTCAAGCTTCAAGCTTAAATTAGCATCTTGTCATTTAATGAACCAAATCTCAGCTTTTATAGAAGCAACAATGTGGACAAAGACAAACGAATCTTCTGGAAAACAAAAGAGAGATCTATATTTCCGTATGTTTGTGGGGGTGTTTTAGCATTGTCACAAAGATCTACATACTAAAAGACGTTGCTCTGCCTTTGGCTTCTCAGTGCACCAAGCTGAATAATTAAAAATATTTTCTCTGACTGTCAGACTAGAGGACATAGAGCTGAGGCACTATCTCCACAAGTCTTGCAGCTTTACATTTCTTGTTTACTAAAGCTTTTACAAAGGCCTCTGCACCAGTACAGTATATGGGGAACTTTTCAGATGTGTTATACATGGCAGAAGTATGGGAATGTACAGATTTTTTTTTCTTTTTTTCCTAGCAAAATATTTCCTCAGAGTTTAAGGATAAATATGGGTGGATAAATGAAATCCACACAGTATGAATTAGGCAAAGCTTATAATAGACTCCTGCTAGCAGACTTTTGGGTGAATGGAACAAACTCTCTCACACATCTGCAGGCACTCACACCATCCTGACCCTGCTGCACAAAACCTGCATATTTAGGAGTATGTATACAGGCAGCAATCATGCATGTATGAGTTTGTGAGGATTGTTTACGGACATGTGCCAGTTTCTGTGTGTGCATGCATATGTATGTGTGTGTGTGATAGCTGCCAAATGAGGAAAGCAGGAAGAGGAAGAGGCAAGATGGTTGGAGGGGATGTTTATTTATTCATTACTCAGTGGCCTTGGTGGTTTCAGGGGGACATGGCAACACTTGTCCTGGGCCCTCTAGCGCTGGTCTGTTTGTGGCCTGTTTTGGCTCCATCAAAGCCTCCAGCCCTCGCTCTCGCTTCGCTCAGCTTTGATATTTATTATTTTGCCTCTTTGTAAAGTTTTTTTAACATGTTACATAACCCATTATATAAAGATCTAACATTTCACTTTTTGCGTAATTTTGATAGGCGTGTTTATAGAATGTTTAACAGTATGTCACTTGCAAATGTTCTATTGTTTTTCCAACAAAACACCAATACATTTGCTGATGTTCTGTACCAATAATGTAAAAAACAACAACAAAAACATTTACAAATGAAAGACACTGTTTATTGAAGGAATGCATATCTCCTGCTTCCTTTCTTGTCAGATTTTTAAACTAAGATCATCTCATGCTCAGAGGGAATGGGGTTGACATAAGTACTGTGGTTTCTTTCGACTGCTCTCTTCTGCAGAGGTTTTTCAGAAAGCAAACTTGTATAAATGAATTGGCAATTATTTTTACTGCCAGCTGCCATTAATAACGTTGGGCTCGAACCTGCAACTTCAGGATAACAAGACCAGGGCACTAACCACCAAGGTACCAACTACTTGTATTTGCCCATATTAACCTTAATATATTTTTATTTTCTATATTACAAAAATATGTTTGTGACATGTAGAAACTCCTAATTACAAAACAGATGCATGTTTATTATATTTTTCACCTAAGGATGCCCCCATTATTTTACCAGCACAATGCATTCTGGGGCATTGATGCACATCGGTTGTAGTGGAAACTAAAACACAAGGAGTCAAGGCTGAAAAGTTACAACATGTGACAAAAAAGTTATAGATTTCATTAGTTCTTATGCACAATATGAGTTAAAATGATTAAACTTGATTAAAATCCTCAGAATGATGAAGCCCTTCGGATCGAGGGCAAAACGTCGCTCAACAAAAAAGAAGAAGAAACTGTCCAGATGACCTGATTGAACATTGTTGGATGTTTTACCTGGATTATTGAGTATGAACCTTGATGTCTTGAACAACTTTGGCTGTGGCAGCTTGGGAGGAGTAGACCGGGGAAAGGACAGCCCCCAGAAACCACCTTATCACCAGCAAACTGGTGGGTACACTGTATGAGTGTACTGCCTGGTGGGGAAAACAGTTTGTTTAGGACTCCTCAGACTGATGAAGCCCTTTGGATGGAGGTGGAAACGTCTCTCATCAACAACCAAAAAAAGAAACTGTCCAGATGACCTGATTGAACATTGTTGGATGTTTTACCTGGATTATTGAGCATGAACCTTGATAAACTTGATTAACTTGTGATGTTTAATTTATTAACTCTGGAGCTAAAACCATATTACCTTTGAAGCAAATGTCATATATATCAACTCTGGAGATTACAATATTAAGTCTGGTGCTAATGTCCCATGTTCAGTCAGGTCATCTGGACTTTTTTTTTTGTGCTGAGACGTTTCATCCTTCATCCAAAGGACTTCCTGTCACAATCCGTTTAGGTTTGAACCCAAAAGCAAGCAGGATTATGAAGCAAGAGATTTGTTTTAAAATAATACTTATTTATTTTTAAACATCACAAAACAAAAAGCCGACGTGGCGGCAAAAACTTATAAACTAAGATTTAGGCAGGCAAACAGGATGGGTAAGGATTCTGGTATGAACAGAGAAGGACCGTGTTGTCTGTGATAACAGAGCTGCAACCAAAAATACAATGACTGGCCAAACTGCAGTGGATGGCAGGAGCTTAAATGCTGAACTGACTGAACAGGTGGGAGGAATGAAGACTGATTGCTAAGCTGAGGCAGAAGGGGTGTGGTGAACAGTTGACTGACAGGAAAGGCTGTGAGCAATGACAGATGGGTGAAAAGCAAAACACAGCAGGAAAAACAAACAATGACATGAGGGGCAGAAAGAGTGAGCAGATGAGTAGAATCAGGGCTGAAATGGCAGAGACTGAAATGACAGAGACAAAGTTACAACAAGAAACAAAATCACACAAAGAACAGAACAGAAATCAGAAGGACAGAGGAACAAAGAACATGAAGATTAAGCAGGGAGGCATGTACAGATGAACTGATTAAGCAGGGAAGGCATGGTGCAGAGAGACAGGAGCAGAAGAAGGGTGACAGGCATTACTGGGATGAACTAAATAAGATTGTGGACAGAAGGGGGCAAAAATATGACAGAAGGGAGTAAGTGTGATGACAGAAGGATCAGGCTAAAGGGAGGGGGGACAGCGGGGCCGCTGACCGTGACATAGCCCCCCTTTAAGGTCCGGCATCCTGACGGACCCCCCAGAAAAAAGAAGGAACCCAAGCTAGAACAAGGAGGGTGGAGAGGGCAAACACAAGGACAGAGGGCAAGGGCAAAATACCTAAACAAAAACCCGACAGGACCAGACCTGGGAGCAAGGAGAAACAAAAACACAAATACACATAAATGGCCCTAGGCTACGTGCAAAACAAGGGACAGCCCGTGAGCCGTCCAGAGCTAGGCCAAAGATCAGGCGGACGTCCCGGGGACCTTCCAGAGTGGGACCAGGGTTCAGGCGGATGTCCAGAGCTGGACCAGAGTTCGAAGAAGAGCAGAACTGGGCCAGAGAGGGCGGTGCTGGCAGTTGCTGGGCCAGAGAGGGCGATGCTAGCAGCTGCTGGGCCAGAGAGAGCAGTGCTGGCAGCTGCTAGGCCAGAGAGGACGGTGCTGGCAGTTGCTAGGCCAGAGAGGGAGGTGATGGCAGTTGCTAGGCCAGAGAGGGAGGTGATGGCAGTTGCTAGGCCAGAGAGGGAGGTGATGGCAGTTGCTAGGCCAGAGAGGACGGTGATGGCAGCTGCTGGGCCAGAGAGGTCGGTGCTGGCAGCTGCTGGGCCAGAGAGGGAGGTGCTGGCAGTTGCTGGGCCAGAGAGGGCAATGCTGGCAGCTTCTGGGCCAGAGAGGGCGATGCTGGCATGCTGGCAGCTTCTGGGCCAGAGAGGGCGATGCTGGTAGCTTCTGGGCCAGAGATGGCAATGCTGGCAGCTACTGGGCCAGAGAGGGCAATGCTGGCAGCTGCTGGGCCAGAGAGGGCAATGCTGGCAGCTGCTGGGCCAGAGAGGGAGGTGCTGGCAGCTGCTGGGCCAGAGAGGGAGGTGCTGGCAGCAGCCGATGCGTGGTTGGGTGCCAATGATGAGTCTTCGGTGACAAGTTCAGAGCCCACGGCACACAAAACTTGAGGGGGTCCCTCTGGTGACATGAGGAGCTCTAGAGATTTAGACACTGGAGACATAGCAGGCAATGCAGGTGTGGAGGTCTGTGGGGCCTCGCTCTGCAGCAGCCGACGTGAAGAGCTGTGAGACCTCTGCAACAGCCGACGTGGAGAGCTGTGGGACCTTTGCAGCAGCCGACATGGAGAGCTATGGGGCCTCTGTAGCAGCCGACGTGGAGGATTTAGAATCAGCAGTAGACAATAAGTAGGCTACTTCTCTTCTTGCAGTCTTAACTAGTGTCAATAGTTGAGTGCGGCCTGGGTTTGGTATTAACTCAAGTACTAGTGGTAATTAAATGCTCCATGATGGAATAAGTTCTGAATTTATATTGAGGATCAGGGTTATTGGTAGCAACATTAAGTAGTCTCTCAACCTGTTGGATAATAACAATGGTCTCTGCAGCAGCAACGGGTGACGTGGAGGTCTGTGGAGACCCTGCGGCGGTAGCGGGCGACATGAGGGTCAGTGGAGCCCCTACGGTGGCAGCGGGCGACATGAAGGTCTGTGGAGCCCTTGCGGCGGCAGCAGGCGACATGAGGGTCAGTGGAGCCCCTACGGCGGCAACGGGCGACATGAGGATCAGTGGAGCCCCTACGGCGACAGCGGGCGACATGAGGGTCAGTATAGCCCCTGCGGCAACAGCGGGCGACATGAAGGTCGGTGGAGCTCCTGCGGCGGCAGCAGGCGACATGAATGGAGCCCTTGCGGCAGCAGCGAGCAACATGAGGGTCTGTGGAGCCCCTGCGGCGGTAGCGGGCGACATGAGGGTCAATGGAGCCCCTACTGCGGCAGCGGGCGACGTCAAGGTCTGTGGAGCCCCTGCGGCAACAGTGGGCGACCTGAGGGTCTGTGGAGCCCTGCGGCGGTAGCGGGCGACATGAGGGTCAATGGAGCCCCTACGGCGGCAGCGGGCGACGTCAAGGTCCGTGGAGCCCCTGCGGCAACAGCGGGCGACCTGAGGGTCTGTGGAGCCCCTGCGGCGGCAACGGGCGACGTGGAGGTCTGTGGAGCCCTGCGGCAACAGCGGGCGACCTGAGGGTCTGTGGAGCCCCTGCGGCGGCAACGGGCGACGTGGAGGTCTGTGGAGCCCTGCGGCAGCAGCGGGCGACATGAAGGTCTGTGGAACCCCTATGGCGGCAACGGGCGACTTGAAGGTCTGTGGAGCCCCTGCGGTAGCAATGGGCGACATGAGGGTATGTGGAGCCCCTGCGGCGGTAGCGGGTGACATGAGGGTCAGTTGAGCCCCTATGTTGGCAGCGGGCGACATGAAGGTCTGTGGAGCCCCTGTAGCGGTAACGGGTGACATAAGGGTCTCCGTAGCCCCTGCGGCGGCAACGTGCGACATGAGGGTCAGCGGAGCCTCTGCTATGGCAGCGGGCGACATGAGGATCAGTGGAGCCCCTGCGGCGGCAACGGGCGACATGAGGGTTAGTGGAGCCCCTGCGGCAGCAACGGATGACATGAGTGTCTGTGGAGCCCCTGCGGCGGCAACGGGCGACATGAGGGTTTGTGGAGCCCCTGCGGCAGTAGCGGGTGACATGAGGGTCTGTGGAGCCCCTGCGGCGGCAACGGACGACATGAGGGTTTGTGGAGCCCCTGCGGTAGCAGCGGGTGACATGAGGGTCTGTGGAGCCCCTGCGGCGGCAACGGGCGACATGAGGGTTTGTGGAGCCCCTGCGGCAGCAGCGGGCGACATGAGGGTCTGTGGAGCCCCTGCGGGAGCAGCGGGCGACATGAGGGTCAGTGGAGCCCCTGCGGTAGCAGCGGGCGACATGAAGGTCTGTGGAGCCCTACGGCGGCAGCGGGCAACATGAGGGTCTGTGGAGCCCTTGCAGCGGCAACGGGCGACACGAGGGTCAGTGGAGCCCCTGCAATGGCAACGGGTGACATGAAGGTCATTGGAGCCCCTGCGGCGGCAGCGGGCGACATGAGGGTCTGTGGAGCCCCTGCGGCAGCAACGGGCGACATGAGGGTCAGTGGAGCCCCTGCGGCGACAGCAGGCGACGAGAAGGTCAGTGGAGCTTCAGGAGCAGGGATGGGTGACCCGGGCAGAGAGACGGTCTGGGTCCCACGTCGACCTCTCCTTCTGCGGTGGTGAGAAGCTGGACAGGTGGGTGTTGGAGGTGACAAAGCTTCAGCAGGTGGTGGAGGAGTCAAGAGAGCTGGTGAAGTGACCCCCTCAGGTAGGCAGGTGTGAGGAGCGACCGTCTGGACCTCCTCATGGCTGGGCGAACGC
>JBBPBX010078696.1:0-12316 GCA_038048925.1 Garcialebias charrua
AAAACTGCATTCAGGTGGTTGTCATGTTCCTCTTTAGTCTGTCCATAAACAAGAATGTCATCCATGACTACGACAACACCTTCATGGTCACTTAACAGTGTGGACAACTGTCTTTGAAAGATTTCTGGGGCCGACGTGATTCCAAAAGGTAACCGCTTATAACAGAATCTACCACTGGGGGTTATAAATGTTGTCAGTTTTCTGCTCTCTGCATCCAGAGGGATCTGCCAGAAACCACATGATGCGTCTAAGGTTGAAAACACCTTAGCTCCTGCCAGCTTTGGGGCAATGTCCTCCAAAGTTGGTAAAATGTAACGCTCTCTTTTCACTGCTTTGTTTAAGCGTTTTAGATCCACACAAATTCTTACTTGGCCACTGTTTTTCTTTTCAACAGGAACCATTGGGGCGCACCAATCAGTAGGCTCAGTAACCTCTTCTATGACGCCCAAATCTAGCATTCTTTTCAGTTCTGCCTCAACCTTAGAAAGGAGAGGAAATGGGACGCGTCGTGGCGTTGTCAGGCTGTAGGGCTCTGCATCTGCTCTCAGTTCTATTTTTACCGGGTCGCACTTTAGCAGGCCTATTTCTCCAAAAACATCCTCTAAGAGGTCTGTATTAATATTATTAATTCTCCTGACTAAACCCATCTTCCTAGCTACACTACCTCCCAACAGGTTATGAGCACATGGTCCCTTTATGACTGTGACCCAGAATCTGTATTTCTGTCCTTTATAATAATAATAATAATAAACTTTATTTGTATAGCACCTTCCTACAATGCCTTGCATTGACCAAGGTGCTTAACAGGATAAAAAGATGAATAAACTGGAACAATAAATCAATGAAAATAGAATAAGAAACAACAGCAATAAAAGAAGGCAATGGAAATAAAAAATGCTACATACTAAAATAACACTAAAATAACACAAGTAATAAAAGTTACACACTGAAAGCTTTTTTGAACAAGTGGAAATAAAAAGGCAATGGAAATAAAAAATGTTACATATTAAAATACTGTAATGACGCCAACACAGCAGACGGAGTCCAGCCAAACGGGGTTTATTCAGAAACAGGGACGAGCTGCTATTACCGAGGCTACAGCTCACGCCTTAACAGAAAACGCGGTACACACGCGAGCGAACACACTGCTAGCTGCCTGCTAACAACAACACACACACCGGGCTCTTCTTCTTCGTCTCTCTTTTTCCGGTCCCTCCTCCCTGCTCCTACCCCTCTCCTGCCCCCACGACCAATCCAACACATGAGGGCGGGGGACAACAGAATCACAACAGCTCAACAGAACACAGTACAGTACAACTGAACAAATACACAGAAATACTTGGACCCAAAGCAGAACCAAACACAGGGTCGTTACACTACCCCCCCACTACTGAGTCCCTCGCCCACGAGGGGACAAACAAAGTCATCAAACCGTCTTGGAGCCCTCCTCGTCCGCTGCGGGCGAGCTCCCAGCGGCGCTACAGGCTCTGGGGCCGGGGCATCATTCGATGTCGGTGATAAGGCTTCTGGGGAGGTTGGCGGACGCACCAGAGACCCTGACCATTGGCCTTCTGGGGACTGAGGTGCAGACCTGCCTTGATAGGGGGCCAACCTGTCCCTGTGCAGAGCTACTCTTCTCCTGTTTTGGGGCATCTGAACTCTGTAGACCACCTCCCCCAGGCGCTCCAACACTCTGCAGGGACCCACCCACTGACTGTCCAGCTTCGGGCACCGTCCCTTCTTCCTACGAGGGTTGTACACCCAGACCAGCTCCCCTGGAGTGAAGTGTCGGCCCTTAGCCCTTACATCATAGTTCCGTTTCTGGCGCATGCCTGCTTGCTCCTGTTGCCTCCGGGCAAACGCATGGGCCGTCTCTAACCTGTCCTGAAGTTTCCGGGCATACTCGGGACCCGCTGGAACATCCGGTGCATCCGGCGGGCGCCCGAAGGACAGTTCGGCTGGTGTGCGCAGCTCCCTCCCCAACATGAGGAGCGATGGGGTGCATGCCGTGGAGTCCTGTACAGCTGAGCGGCATGCCATTAGCACCAGTGGCAGGTGCTCGTCCCAGTCCCGCTGATGCTCTGCTGTGAGGATGGCCAACTGCTGTCCCAGAGTGCGGTGGAGCCTTTCCACTAGGCCGTCGCTCTGGGGATGTAATGGTGTCGTTCTTGTTTTGTGGATGCCAAGGCGGCTGCACATGGTAGAAAACACCCGTGACTCAAAATTTCTCCCCTGGTCACTATGAATACTGTCTGGTACCCCAAACCTGCTAATCAGGCCCCCAACCAAAGCATCTGCCACAGTCTCTGCTTCCTGATCAGGGATGGCGTACGCCTCCGGCCATTTTGTAAAATAGTCTATAGCCGACAGGACATAACAGTTTCCCCTGTCTGAGCGTGGTAGGGGGCCCATTATGTCCACGGCCACTCGTTCCATCGGGGCTCCTACAACAAACTGTTGTAGGCGAGCGTGAGACTGACCCGTCGGCCCCTTCCGTGCCGTGCAGAGGTCACAGCAGCGGCAGAAATCCTCCACATCCCTCCTACACTGGCCCCAATAAAACCCCTGTCGGAGGCGACGGAGAGTTTTTGTGACACCAAAATGTCCAGACCCAGACGCTCCATGCACGCCCTGCAGGACTACGTCTTTCAGGCCTTTTGGGACTACAATTTGCCACCGCTCCTCACCTGTGGAAGGGTTCTTCCATGACCTCTGCAGTACTCCATCTTCCAGTCGCAGAGCCTCAAACTTGGACCACAACCCTTTAGTTGCCAGCGAGAGTCCAGCAACCTCCTCCCACGGCGGCTTCAGTTGCCTCTCCACCCACTGCAACACAGGTTGGATGTCAGGGTCTTGTTCCTGATGGTGCCTCCAGCTGTCCGTGCCAACCACCTGCAGCTCTCTGCAGATCGCCAAGTCACTCTGACCTGATCCTCGATGGTTCCGATGCAGCTGTTCCTCCTCCAACCTCTCCCTCCGGTCACAGTAACTGCACCCCTCTGCAGCGCAAGGCCGGCGGGAGAGGGCATCGGCATTGGCGTGCTTGGCTCCGGCCCGATGAATGACAGAGAAGTTGTAGGATTGCAGCTCCTCCAGCCACCGGGCCACCTGACCCTCAGGTTCTTTAAAAGACATCAGCCACTGGAGGGCAGAGTGATCAGTCCTGATCGTGAATGATAAGCCACACAGGTAGTACTTAAAATGGCGTAGAGAAAGTACCACCGCCAGCAGCTCTCGCCTTGTCACACAGTAGCGCCTCTCAGCTTTGTTAAAGGCCCTGCTGAAATAACCCACCACTCTCTCCCCCTCCTTCCCCAGCTGGGACAGGACCCCCCCAACCCCCACGCCACTTGCATCCGTGTCGAGGATGAAGGGGAGGGAAGGGTCTGCAGGAGCGAGGACTGGGGACTCAGTCAGAGCTTGCCTCAGGCGGTCAAACGCTCCCTGGCACTGTTCAGTCCACACATAGTCTCTGTTCTTCTGGAGTAGTTGGAAAAGGGGGGCTGCTATTGCTGGGTTTCAGATGACGTAGCAGTGACGTCACAGAATGCAGATGCGGGGCAGGAGTAAACGCAGCCGTTTCCTTCTGTTGCTGATTCAGCATCAACATGCCTAAATTCTGTGCCGTTTACGGTTGTTGCAACCGCTCTAATCGAGAGATAGATAAAAGTTATTTTCGTGTTCCGAAAGTAGTATGCTACAAGGGGATTAATTTAAAAAAACTTACAGAAAAAAGACGACAAACGTGGATTACAACCTACGGCTAAAAACAGGAGGTGCAGAAACTGACGAGAGTCTGCAGCGACCACTTTGTTACAGGTAAGGGTCGTATCGTTTAAATCATATTTTCAGATATTTTATTGGACAGTAACTAGAAAGACAGGTAAGATATGTTATGCCCTAGCTTGTGTAGTGGTTCAACACTTGGTTGTTCCCAGAAAAAATCCGATTAGAATGCTAATGTTGTTAGCGGTTAGCTTAGTGCTAGGAAAGGCATTTACGTGTTTTACTTTAAAGTGGTGTCTTATATTTAGGTTGTCCGAGTGCAGCAGGTGATGTACATTCCCAAGACTGGGCCCCCACTGTTAACCTGGGGTACCAAAGAAGTAACGAGTGGCCACAAACAGAAGCATCCCTCCGGCGCAGGGAAAGAGCTAAGGCCTGGAAGCTTCTCTGCACTGAGGAGGCCAACAGTCTGGAAGATGAGCTCTGTGAAGAAAGCTTACCAGCCCCTGAAAACGAACGATTCAAAGGTAAAATAATAATAAATAAAAATACTATTTATTTATTTATAGAATTTCTGAACGTAATTTTTAATAATTAAATATTTGCAGATGCAGAATGCCAGACGGATCTAAGCATGGTTGACCTCACAAAGCTGGAGGATGCAGTGAAAGGCTACACAACTGAGATCTGCGACCTTAAGGAAAAAGTCTCAGTGACTAAATTTACTCCTGAAACCTTCCAGAACAACGATAAAACAAAGTTTTATACGGGACTGCCCAACTTTTTAGTTTTGATGCAAATTTTTCAGCTCTGTGAACCTTATACATCAGCATGTCATCACTGTCAGCACTCTCCAAATTTGAGCAATTTATTATGATACTTATGCATCTCAGATTACATCTGCAGCTTCAAGACCTTGCCTATAGATTTAATGTGTCAAAAGCCACTGTGTCTCGAATTTGTTTTAGAACGATTCATGTTCTCCATGAAAGATTACAATTCTTAATAGAGTGGCCTGAGCGACAAGTAATTCAATCAACTATATTTATATAAATATTTTAAGTTTAAATGATTATACATGTATTTATCATTTAAAGTAAATCAAAAGTAAATTAAATCACTAATACTGTTACAGACCATATTTGTACATGTTAATTGTTCATGAAGACAAAAAAAAAATTTACCCAATAAGGTTGAATATTTTTAATTTATTCAATGAACTCCATAACCAATCTTTGTGAATATTGGTCAGTTAAAATGACATGAGTTTTGCTATTGAAATAAAAACATTTTTCTGAAGTAGACTCATTTTGCAACATTTGTGACATATGACATTTGTATGTGCTGTTATTTAACATATTAGAACACCTTTGAAATTCACAAGCTAATCTCATATTGATTTAAATATATCATTTGATTTAACATACTTAACTTTTCAATTAAGATTATTGTAAATAAAAAACAGCTGTCATGACATGTAACAACATCACATGACCCTTCTGCAGAGTGCTTGCTACAGGTGTAGCTGAAACATGTTATGGTAGTGACAAATGTTTTTGGGGAAAAAAAGAGCAACTGTTTAAATTTGTATAAACTTTTCAAACTCCTTTCATCAACTACTCCAAATAACATTCTTGATTCTTAGATTGGTTAGTCACGTGTGGATTTCTGTCCCAGGATTTCAGGTAGGATGCAATGTGTAAAATAGTGCTGAATTTTGGGAACTGCTGTTTCCCACAGCTGGTCATCTGGCAGAATTCTTTCCACATAAATATCATTTTCACTCCATACTACAAAATCACAATATTGTACATCCACAATGTGAATCTGATCCTGGAGCTGATGGTAATAAGGATGGTTCCTATCCAGTTGTACAGAATCTCCAACCTTGACGAGACGACGAGACAAAAACCAGGCTGTCCAGCACACATCCTCAGACCGACTTCATGCTGTTTGCTCTGTGGGCACTGAAGGACAAGACAATGAAACTTAGACATAAAAAATAAATACGGTAGTCTCCAAAACATTTCAATATGATACTTTTTTAAAGATTGTGTTTCACTCATTTCACTATCCAACACCAATGTTAGAAAATGAGACTATATTTATGTCTCTGTCAACCAGGTGTGTTCCACAGGTAAGAATGTATTAATCTGGACTAAGTTTTAAAAGGTGATGGAAAGGTCACACATTTTTTAACTGGAAACAAGGCAACATCCCACAAACTGCAAGACCATCCCCAAAACTACGGCTACATGCTGTGAAATATGCAAACAACAAAGATTTGAGTAAAAAATTATAGTTGTAACATTCATACTGTGAGGTGCGCAAAGTCTGCAGTGCAGTACCCTAATGCATGCTCAATAATCCAGGTAGAAAAATCTAAAAAAGCTAAGTCTGCAGTGCAGTAGTCCAAACCTTTTGAGAAATAAATTTTACCTTGATTTCACACACCCTGGCTCCATGACAGTCACATGAAACGACTCCATCTGGTGAGGCTCCCATGTATGGCCACCTTGAGTTTAACCAGCTAGTATCTGAAGTTACAAAGAAGATACGATCACCTTGATGATACTGTATTATCAAAACAAAAAAAATCATAATATTTTCAGTACATTAACTTACCTTTTTAATGGAGTTACTGTAGATCTCTGACCTACAGTGTAGAAATGCATATGACTCAACGTTAACACATACAACTCCAGCACGAATTTGGCTTTACAGAAGCTAAATATATTATTTTTAAGTAGATCCACGCACATAGAAATAACAGGGGGCTAACTAAACTTGTTGTTAGCATTAGCGATAGCGTAGTTAGCATAGGCTAATTACTAAATAAATAATACATCTCACTACTCACCCGGGCAGAAACAAGTCGACAACCATTTAAAGCTTCTTTTGATCCTAAATGGTTAACCCAAAACTCGTCCTCGCCAGTTTATTTAGGGCTTTGGCATACTTGCTGTAATCCATTCTGCTGTGTTTTGAACTGGGGAAAATCACTTCCTGCCCCGCATCTGAATTTCGCGCCACTTCCGGGTCACGTGATTGCAACCCAGCAATACTTGCGAACCCCCGCACAAACCTCCTGTAATAAGAAGCCAGTCCCAGGAAGCTTTTAAGATCTCTCTGAGTCGTGGGGGTTGGCCACTCTGCCACCATCTTTACTTTGTCCTCCATTGTGCCGATCCCCTCTCTGCCGACTCGGTGGCCCAGAAACGACACCTCTTGTTGCATAAAGTGACACTTATCTGGGTGGAGTCTCAGGCCCGCAGCTCTAATTCTCTCCAGCACTCTACAGAGTGAGTCCAGAGCCATTGCAAAAGAGGCGCCATGGACCAGTATATCATCCAGATACACCAGACACTCCTGGCGAGGAATGTCAGCCAGCGTCTGGTCCATCAGCCTGGAAAAGGTGGCAGGTGCATTGCACAGTCCAAACGGGAGCACCTTAAACTGCCAGAGTCCCCGCCCCGTACAAAAAGCAGTCTTAGGTCTGGCACTTGTTGCTAGGGGGACCTGGTAATAACCGCTCCGAAGGTCCAGAGACGAGAACCAGTTGGAGCCGGACACCAGGTCTAGTGACTCATCGACCCTAGGCAGTGGATATGAGTCTTTCTCAGTCACCCCGTTCAGTGGTCTGTAATCAACACACAAACGCCACTCTCCATTCTTTTTGGGCACCATGACAACAGCAGACGCCCAGGGACTGTTTGAAGGCTCGATAACATCAGCCTGCAGCATGTCTGACACTGCCCTGTCACATGCTTCCTGACGGGCCAGGGGAAGCCGGCGGGGATGACATTTTATTGGGCGTGCACCTCCCGTCAGGATGTCATGTTCCACCAAACGAGTCCGCCCCACCTGGTCTTCACTTAGGGCAAAAATGTCCTTAAAGTCCATGAGCAGCTGCAACAGTTGTTCCTGCTGCCGAGTGTCTAAACCCCTACAGTTTTCCGCCCAGATCTTCCGCACCAAGGTCACTGCAGCGTCTTCAGTCTCCTGGGGCACCCACACTGGGTGCATAGGGCTCGCAGGTGCGGGAGCCATGGTGGCAGCAATCTGGCTGGGCTGAGGTGGGATGTGCTCGACAGCTGCAATCTGCGGTTCTGTGTAGCGGGCCACAGGACCCGTGGGGGTGTGATCAGGAGCTACGGGCAACAGTGGAATGAGAGGCCCCTCCTTGAAGCTCCATGTCCCCACACCCAAATCCAACTGGCACCCCGCAGCCCTTAAAAAGTCCAGCCCCAATATGCACATGTCCTGCACCTCTGCTACCCACACAGGGTGGGTGATAGGTGGGTGATAAAAGTCATTGTCCCCCTCCCCTTCATAGGTGCCATGTCCCCAGTGACTGTGCGCAGCTGCACTGTGGTGGGTTGGATCAGAGTCCAGTCCGGTACCATCTCGGGCCTCACTAGTGTTACCGTGGAACCAGTGTCAATCAGGGCCGTGCATGGAAACCCTTCCACTGAGACGGGGACATAACAAAAGTCTCCAACACATGTGCGGCCGACCACCACAACCACGGTCGCTTGGTCGAGGGCGGAGTCAATTTCGGAGGGATTCTGGGCTCGGGCCCCCTGTTCGAGCTGTCGGCCCCCGCCCACTGGCGATGGAGGTGTGGAGGCTACGGTCGGGATCTGCGATTCCTCCCCCCCGCAGACCCCGTGTCGTTTCCCTGCGTCTTGACTGTTTTAGGACACCGCCTCAGGAGGTGTCCCGGTTGGCCACAGCCCCAACAAACGGCCGGGGGTGCGGAGGAGTCCCGCGTCGACTGCAGTGCCACCGCTCGGACCATTTCTGTCAGCTCCGAGACCCAAGCAGGTTTCTCCTGGTTCAGCTCTGCCCCCTCCGCAGATCTGCATGCCGGTGGTTGTCCTCTCAGGTCGTTTCCCGCTGCTACTCCCAGCAAACACTCTCTCTCCACTGCTAAGTCCAATGCATCTTGCAGGGATCGGGGGTGCATCAGTTGAACCTGCACACGCAGCTCCGGTGGTGCCAGGGCTCTGATGAACTGATCTTTTGCTAGTTCATTCTGGACCCCTGACTGCATGTGTGAATAGGCTCTGCGTGTGAGGCTCTCAATGTCATTAGCCAAAACACGCAGGGGTTCACCTGGCAACCTGCTCCTGTTGCAGAGTTTATTTTTAAAAATGTCTGGTTGCACACATTGTCCAAAACGCCTCTTTAAAGCTCCGACTAGTGCATCATAGTCTTTTCTGTCCTCTGAGCTTAACAATAATAAGCAGTCCAGTGCATCATCTTGTAGGCAGAGAGCCAGCTGCAGGGCTTTATGCTCTGCTGTCCACCTCCCTGCATGAGCCAGCAGCTCAAACTGTGCATGGAAGGCCTCCCAGCTGGACCTACCAGAGTACTTGGGCGTCTTCAACGGGACGGTGACGTTTTGGACGACGTAACTGTCATGGCTGCCGCCATGTGAATCTTTTGGCGCGCTTGGGGAAAATGGCGTCGACGGACCCGCCCCCCCGCCGGTCTTCAGTCCTGCTTCGGCAGCCATGCTCGCTGCAGAGCTGTGCGGAGCAGCCGTCGCCTGAGTTATTTTAGTGAACCCCTCTCTCCGAGCCTCTTCGTCCTCTACTCCCTCCGCTTTAATTTTCACCTGGGCGAGCGCTCCGTCCATGATGCTGATGTCGCGGGTGGAGGCGACGAGCCAGTAGTACTCACTCAGCTCGGTAGCGTTGGTTTACTTCTGACACCAATGTAATGACGCCAACACAGCAGACGGAGTCCAGCCAAACGGGGTTTATTCAGAAACAGGGACGAGCTGCTATTACCGAGGCTACAGCTCACGCCTTAACAGAAAACGCGGTACACACGCGAGCGAACACACTGCTAGCTGCCTGCTAACAACAACACACACACCGGGCTCTTCTTCTTCGTCTCTCTTTTTCCGGTCCCTCCTCCCTGCTCCTACCCCTCTCCTGCCCCCACGACCAATCCAACACATGAGGGCGGGGGACAACAGAATCACAACAGCTCAACAGAACACAGTACAGTACAACTGAACAAATACACAGAAATACTTGGACCCAAAGCAGAACCAAACACAGGGTCGTTACAATACCAAAAGTAATAAAAGTTACACACTGAAAGCTTTTTTGAACAAGTGGGTCTTCAGTCTGGTTTTGAACAGAGTCAGATCAGAGGTGGCACGCAGCTCAAGGGGGAGGCTGTTCCAGGCTTTTGGGCCGGCAACAGAAAATGACCGGTCTCCCCATTGTTTGTACCTTGAGCGAGGCACCTCCAGCAGGTGTTGACTGGCAGATCGTAAATCTCTGCCGGGCTGATGGGCTTTCAAAAGTTCTGAGATGTACAGAGGAGCAAGACCATTCAGACCATTCATTCTTTAAACTGACTTGTGGCCATAAACCTGCCTACACAGTGGACTTCACCTCCAGGGCTGGTGACCAGTGGCATTTTAGCTTCAGTGACTAATCTTGGGCTATTTAGCAGTCTATTAAATGTAGTCAGTGACATCACTGTTATATCTGCACCTGTGTCGATTTTAAATCTGACCGTACAGCCATTTATAGGTAATTCTACAAGCCACTCACTTTCTGAATCTGACTGTTCTATTATAGCTGGCTTTACATTATTTACTGCTCCAAGAAAAATCATGTCGTCACTCTCTACTGAATTGTTAGAAACTACTGTCACCTCTTTCAGCATTTTTGATTTGCAGACTATTTCAAAATGTCCCAATTTATTGCATTTATGGCACCTCTTGTTCTTTGCTGGGCATGGCTGCGTTTTTCCATGTTGTCTATTACAGCGTGAACATGTGAAGGGGTCTTTGGGCTCACTGGGCTCCGGTTTTCGCCTCCATCTTGCGTCGTTGTCGCTCTTTGATGTTTTAAAATGGCGTCCCCCTTGACTCATTGCGTCGACCATGTGCTCGACACGCAAGCTAGCACTCTGCTGCTTTATTTGTTCACTTTGCCTTGCTATCTGAATAGCTCGTTCCAGCGTGAGGTTTGCCTCCAACTGCAGTTTTTCAGAAATACTGATTCTTACTTGGCCAGTATTTATGTGGTCCAGTATTCCAATCACAATTCTGTCTCGAATGTGTTCGTCTTTTGTGCCTCCAAACTCACAGTTTTGTGCAAGTTCATATAAGCTTCTGACGAATGCTTCAACAGGCTCTCCGGCTTTCTGCACTCTTTTATGAAAGCAAGCTCTGTCGTGAATAACATTTCTTCTTGGCACAAAATGGTCGCTGAATTTCGCCATTACCGTCGTGTAATCTAATTCAGGATGCGTCTCCACACTTTCTTCCTCAGCCGCCACATTTACTCTCTCGTACACAAACGAGTCGTAAATAGCCTCTGCCTCTCTTCCCAGGGCATAAAGAAGCGTGTTAACTTGTACCTCTCCGCTCTCTCCGTCCAGCTTTGACGCTATTCTGTAGCGATCAAAGCGACGCCGCCACATCGGCCATTCTGCCGGGCGCGAAAAGTCGAAGGGTTCGGGTGGACCGAACTTTGCTATTTAACTCAGTAACTCACTCAGTAAGGCGTCCTGTCGGCCACTTCTGACACCATGTCATGAACGGCTGCTTCTGTGAAGAACGGGCGGTGGACTCACGAGGTAGCTTGGCGAACTCAGCTTTATTGAACTGCTAATAGCACGACATGTTAAAGTCTCGTGTCACGCTCAGTTCACAACTAAAACACACACACTGCGCATGCTCAGTCTATACTAGCTACGGCAACCCAACTAGGACATATCACCACAGACGTGTAGCTGAGATCGGCCGGAGAACTGCCATGTTTCCTGGTTAAACTCAAGTCAAGATAATACCCCTCCTATCTTTCCTTCCTCCTCCTAAACTTTCTCCTTAAACTTAATCTTGCCAGAACTTTAAGAAGTATGTGCCTATAAGTAAGTCATCTTATTGCTTGTTCTGTTGCTCTAAATTTGAATCTGTCGACAGTTAGTATATGAAAATTTAACCAGAACCAATCCTTATCCACATGTTTGATGTAATTTTATGATTATGTTAATAAATGATTCATCTCCTGGTGAATCGACATAAATTAACGTTTCATGCCTGTTACATCTTCTCATCTGACCACACAAGTTATTGGTAAATTCCTTAAAAAGAGAGAACTTGTTTATATTTGATGATGGTTGTGTCAGGTGTGTAAACCTGCTCATTCTTACATTTGGTGAATTGTACAGTCAGTAAATCTGATGAGTACATAATCCGTTACACCTACTAGGGGCATGAAGCCCCCGACAGCATAGCTCCTAGGATCATTGGGACACTCAAACCCCTCCACCACGGTAAGGTGGCAGCCCAGGGAGGAACTAGAACAGTTCTTTATAATTGACTTTTTATTGAAGAAATACACATCAAACAGGAGGAAGATCCACCTTAAAGATTTATTATAAACCAAGTTACAGACCTCTCAGGACCAGCTCTTTGGCTAGTGGGTCAGATCTTTGGTTAGTAAATCCAGTCTTTGATTGGTTGATCAGCTCTTTGGTTAGAAGATCAGGTTTTTGGTTGGAAGATCAGGTCTTTGGCGAGTGGATCAAGTTTGCAGACTCATTCCTGTGGTTC
>JBBPBX010078697.1:0-16566 GCA_038048925.1 Garcialebias charrua
TACTGTACAGCTTAGTAAATCTGACCGTACCTGCACTCTTACATAATTCAATCATGTTTATAATTATTTTACAAGTTGTTTGGTTTAAATGGTAAATGGAGCTTACTTATACTGTATAGCGCTTTCCAGCCCCCTATGAGGGGCCCCAAAGCGCTTCACAGTACCAGCCATCCACCCAATCATCCACACATTCATACACCGGTAGCGGTAGCCTGCCATGCAAGGCGCTGCCAGTCCTACCGGGAGCAACTCGGGGTTAAGTGTCTTGCCCAGGGACACAACGAGGTATGCCGTGACCGGGGATTGAACCCAGGATCTAACTCCGTGCTATTTTAGTCGATCATGTTTCAAAACGTCAAGCTCAATCAGGAGATACCACACCAGTTTATTTATAAAGCACTTAAAACAGCGTTAAGGCCAACCAAAGTGATGTACAACAGAAACAAACAAATGAGATGGGTGTCATAATTTTTGATATTTGTAACTTTTATACTTTTCAACTTTTTTTTCTCCTTCAGTTCCTTGAAAAAGTTTTTGAAAATGTTTCAGCATACTTTCTCTTAGTTAATTTTTTTAACTTACATTTAGTTTTTAGCTACTGTTCACTGCTTTTAGTCAGCCTTTTGTAACCTTTTTCTTTTAGTAAAGGTGGATTTATACATCATCAGATGTAAGACATCTGATCTCGCTGACACATTTGTGAGATGTACTTATTGACATGGACATTTTCACTCAAAAGAGAAACTGAAGCATGAAGTTCCAGTAAGGCCTCCCACTGCAGCGCAGCGACGACACAGTGGTTTATTTTTTCCACCTAAACATGACCACAAAGTTCTGACCAATCACACGACGCACACGACACCTTGTAAGAAAAAAGTTTGGCACTTCTCACGGAGTATAAATCTACATTTGGCCTTTTGTTACTTTTAGTCGGGGACTACCTAGTAAGAGGCAGGCACCTACTATTATCCACCTGACGTCGGGTTTCTTAACTTTATATCTTACTCTTTTGTTGACTTTAATGCAGCCCGAACATGCACCCCCACAAATGTTATAGCCAAACGACTGGCTCTGTGCCGTGAGGATGTGTGCTATTACTGTTAATGGTGTTTCGAGTTACCATGGCGATGTAATTTGCAAACAAAGATGCCATTTTTCCCATATAAACACATGTCAGAACACCTCACATTAACTGCTGCTGTGTCACATGACTTAGAGATTCCTGAAAAAATCTTAGAAAGTCACTTTTGGATTTGTTTGAAACTAACAGAAAGTAATCATCACATGAATCAAAAAGGCGTTCAATACAAGATCAACTGGACTTTATTTGTAACAGAAAATGTTTCGACGCCCATCCAGGAGGCTTTCTCAATTCCATGAACAAACTGTGAGAAGTTTGGAGTTATAACAGAACCACGCACCATCATATGTAAATTGCAAGCTGAGGTAACACATACATGTAAATTGACAGATCACACCTTAACAGTAGGGGGGTTCCCTTGAGGTCTCTGACAGAAGACACAACACTGTATGTAGTTTGACAAAAAACAACTCCCAACCAACAAACAGAGGCTTCTCAAAGAAATTTGATAGTCTAATTTACAGACAGGACACCTCTGTTCCCATCCGGTGTAAAACGTCTGGGAATCAACCCCAAAACTGAGTTATAAGTCTTGGAAAGCTGAAATCTCAGACCTCCTCCTCTGTTAAGAGAAGGTTTTTCTCTCTTAAAGACCGTGTAAAGTAAAATTAAATGTGTGTTTTGAGTTTGTCACACGGCATAAATATGTGTTATTAATCACCCATATAAATCTGACTGATTAAAAACATTGTTTACCTTATAAAATTAAGTCTCAAAAATAAGGAAAAAACATAATTGTGCCCTGGTCTGAAACGCTGGGGGCGTGTCAGCGCGTGGGCGTGGTTTCAGCTGAGCTGTGTGTGGAGAGGCAGACAGGTGCAGCAGAGATCCAGTAAACCTGCTCTGTTTTTATCTGAGTTCTGGCTGTAACAGCAGCTCCTTTTTCCAAGAGTTACGCTGTTTTTAGTGCACAAACAACTCTGGTTTTGTTTTTAAAGTTGAGGACACAACTATAATTCATAACTCCGCTGTTATGTGTTTAATAATAAGCGCTATTTTAGAAGATGAGCGGACTCGCTGCACCCGGTCTGTGTTGGTGATTAAAATAAAGAGTAATCACGTTGATAACTAAGTATGCAATGGACCTGTCGCAGTTTCTTAGCAAAAAAGGAGCTTGTGAACTTGTAGGGCACAGGCTTAGCAATAAAAAATAGAAGAAAAAAGAAAGAAGCTGCGATTCGCGAGTGAACGGCTCCACCGAGGCGAAGAACAATTTATACGGCTGGAGCTGCAGGGGGTGGGGCTATACTTAAGAAGACCGCGTGACAAAACGCGGTCACATTTAAAACATGCCTAAAAAATCCTGAAACAGATATATCTTTATACACAGTTTCATCTATAACTCCAAAATTTATTTAGCTACAATTTTGAGACTTTTTACTCATTTACAACATTACAATTATGACATTTATAATGTTTATTGAAGAAAATATTGAAATTCACTTTACACGGTCTTTAAATAACAACAGACGACACATGAATGTCTCTAACTCAGTCAGTGTTACAGATGTTGAGTCTAACTCTGAGGTGGTAGTAGCTGAGAGTTATTTACAAAACATACTCTGAGCGTGACGTCTCATGATGTTGTTATAAAATTCCTCAGAAATAATGAGTCAGGAGTCCAGGATGGAAGTTTGACTAAATGTATTGAAGCAGCTTGAAGGAGAGACATGTTGCTCTTCATCCAACATGAAGCAAACAGCTGAAAATGGAGCACAGGGCCGTCCTTCCAGCAACACGTCTCCAACATGAACACACACAAACTATTGTTTGTCCATTCACAGCTGGAGCAGCTGGAGAGGGATTTCCAGCTGCACACGCTCTCATTCTTGTTTCTGTGTGTCCAGCTGAAAAGTACAAATGGTTCAATGTGAAGGAAAGTAAAGAGACGAAATCCTGAGACTTGGTCCAAAGTTGGACACAGTCCAAAGACACTGACGTCTGATCTGTTTCTATCAGAAGTAAAGAGCAAGAAAACTTCAAGGAATTCACCAAAATATGACCTCATGTGATGAAGTGATGTCACACCTGATCTGTTCATACTTGAACATTTATTCTGGATTACTGTCAGCTACTACCACACCAATTGTTAGTTAAATATCTAAACATTTCACTGAGGGACACTTATTTTCCTGTGGCCTAAACTCTATTAGCTGTGGCGGCCATCTTGATTTGGTTTAACTCTGCTTAATTTGTTGCTGGAACAGGATCTGGAAACTCTTATTTTGACAGGTGTGTTCCGGTAACTGTTTGTTTGGATCCGGTAACTCAGGCTTATTAATAATAAAGTTATGAACAAATATGACTGCCTTGAACAAACAAAACTTATATTGAATATGTAAACTGAAAATAATTACATAAACACTCATTTTAAACACAACAGCCACTTACAACTTGTTAATATCACAATCTGCCTCCACCCTTAAAGGAGAAATGAAAAGTGTTTTTAAGCTAATAGTAGTCTAATGAAAAGCATAAAATAAGCTTAATGAGAAATTTTCACAAGTCAAAAATGTCATCCTAACTCAAATTTAGACTTTGCAAAGTGAAGAAATTCTCATCTGGTGTTTTTGACCCCCCTCCTCCTGCCTGCTCTCCGTCCCCTGAATATGACATAGGCAGTGCAACTGGAGTTCATCCTCATACAGTAATATTAGTGTGTGTATCTAGTTGTGGACAAAAAGGTTTCAGTGTGTATCCTCATACAGTAATATTAGTGTGTGTATCTAGTTGTGGACAAAAAGGTTTCAGTGTGTATCCTCATACAGTAATATTAGTGTGTGTATCTAGTTGTGGACAAAAAGGTTTCAGTGTGTATCCTCATACAGTAATATTAGTGTGTGTATCTAGTTGTGGACAAAAAGGTTTCAGTGTGTATCCTCATACAGTAATATTAGTGTGTGTATCTAGTTGTGGACAAAAAGGTTTCAGTGTGTAGCAATTAGGGATGCAGCAAAAAAAATCTATTTTTAAAGAATCAAGATTCTTAGTCCTGGCGATTCAGAATCGATTCTAAAAGCCCCAAAATCGATTTTAAAACTTTTTTTAAATTTTATATTGTATTTTTACCGCTCCTGTGCATTCGGCCGCTGTAGAATTTTGGCCGTGTAGGGCCACCGTAGTTAGTTAGCCAGGCAGCTCTCTATGGAGCCTGCTAGCAAGGAGACATTGAGCATGTTTCAACTTGCTCCTTCATCTTTAAAAATCATTTTAGATCCTACTATGTTCTGGGGAAGACAGAGCTTAACAAGACATTGGTAACTGTTTCAGGACATTTTCAACACCCCCACTTCCACGTTAGCATACGGCGCTAGCATGCTAACGTTAGCATACGGCGCTAGCATGCTAACGTTAGCATGCGGCGGCTAACGCACGGCTATTCGTATTTCCAGGATAGAAATGCCCATTAATGCACTAAATCACCAAACTGTTTTTGACAAACTAAAGTGATATCCTTCAGATTCAAAAAAGTCTTCTGCTTCCATTTTAAATGACAGACAAGAGGACAGTAATGATGGGTTTATAGCTTCAGTGTTATTGTAAGATAGCAAAGGAGGTCTTAATTGTGTCATAAAAGTGCGTCCAGAAAATTACTACAGAAATCACTGCACTTCGGCATGTAGCAGGAAAAATGTAAAAAAACTATTTCTTTAAGCTACTGACTTGAAAAAAGCATACTAAGTATGTTTATGTGTGTTGTTTACTATATGAAATTCTTGTTATATCGATTTTTTCAGATTTGATTACATTTCTCCTTTAAAAAGTCTCCGCCCCTTAAAGAGTGGTGGGGGTGAGTGCCGAGCTAACCAGGCCGTCGTACGCGGGCAGGAGCCCACAGGCAACGGACATGAACAGACGGAGGAGGTGCCTGGAGGTTTCACATGTGGAGTCAGACAGTGAATTCAGAGGAGAAGAGTCGGAACCGTCAAGGAGGAGGGGGGTAGGATGAAAATGTTTACAAATGTAGATGTTTAACAACCTGTTAAAATACAACAAAATGCAGGAAATCACATCTACTTTATTCAACATTTTCTGGGGGAGGACCACAGACTGAGTCAGATGTTCCTGTAGTGGACATGACCTTGTCCACTTTTAAGACACCTGTGTACTTTTGAACTGTCCAGTGATGACCTTTACTGACCTCTCAGTAAAGCAGGACATTTAACACAATTATTCCATTAGTTATAATCTGAGGACATATAGTCACTAAAAGAGACTATTTCTATATCTTGATTTTATTCTAATGTAATCAAGAATAACTTTTCTCATTTTCATGATATGTGCTTTTATGCTGTGTTATTCTGAAATGTGTTAATTACTGTCTTCACTGCTGTGTTTAAAGGTGAAGCCTTCGGGTCACAGAGACCGGACGGTTTTGTTTAGAAACTCAGAGACAGTCTGATGAGCAGGGCTCCAGCGTTATCTGTCTTTTTTCCTAAACATTTCTCTCTGCTGCTGGCTTGTAACCTTGGGTTTGATAAAGCAAGTGAACTCCTCTCTGTGTTCCTGCTTTTAAGTTCTAACTGTGCGGAAACGCTTCAGTCTTTGAATGGACAGAGAGTTTGAATGGACGGAGACCTGAAAGCTCTCTGCCTTGCAGCTGGTCAAGCTTGGTCAAGAGCCAAAGACTAACTTGTCAGCTAGAACTGATGGACGCCTCCATCCAGTTCCCCGAGCAAAAGCTCCAAAGTTCTTAATGAACTTTCTTTGAGAAACATCTGGACTTGGCAATCTGCCAGAAGTGTACACAAGATGTACCAGCCACCCAGCCGCCGGTTGAGGTTAAACCCCCAGTAACTGAAGACCCGAATCACCACTTCTTTGATGACAATATCTGCAAAGATATGACAACATTGTACGTGGATGGATCTTCATTCCTCCGCGACAAGATCTGCAGAGCAGGTGTTGGAGGGGTCCTCCTCCAAGGCCAAGAGCAGATAACTTTCAGCTACAAATTAGGATCTCAGACTTCTCAGTATGCTGAGATTGCAGGAATCCTAATAGCTCTCCAGATTGTAGTAGAACGCTCCATCAAGACGCTAGTCATCTGCACTGACTCTAACTATGCTCGTTTGAGTTTCGCTTGTCACCTCGCTGTGTGGAAACAGAACGGTTTCCTAACAAGCGACAGAAAAGTGGTCAAACACAAAGAGCTTTTCATAGCGTGTGATCACTTGGTGACATCACATGACTTACAGATCTACTGGAAGAAGGTTCCAGGGCATTCTAGAGTCCCTGGCGATGACAAACACTACAATGACATTGCAGACTCCTTAGCCAAAGAAGGAGCCGACGAAGGTCCTCTATGGTCCTTCGACCCCTCCTGGTTAATCGAGACTCTGCCAACACAACCTTCAGTCAGAGTTATGGCAGTCACACGTGCACAGGCCGCGGACAAACCTGCTGACAACGCAGTCTCCGTACGACCCGCACTGACTGACCCTGACATCATCCAACTTCAGAAGTCGGATCCTGCTATCAACTCCATGATACTGTATCTGACTGATCCGGACAAGAACACTCCGTCTAAAGACGAACTGGATTCCGATCCAGACCTTAAAGTCCTTTATCAGCTGCGCAAACAGCTTAAACTACTCAAGGGCATCCTGACTTTCGCTCATGGACCAACGTCCTCACCTGTGTTCGTGGTTCCCCATGACCAAAGGGGGGTGATGTTAGTTCATGCCCATGATCTCCCGTCCGCAGGACACAAAGGAGATAAAGCCACGCTGACGGCATTAAAACAAATTGCCTATTGGCCTGGAATGAAAAAGGATGTCAAGGACTACATTGAAGGGTGCGTGGTCTGTGGCCAGTTTCAGCCAACCAGACCACTTCACAGAGCACCACTGCAAAGCAGAGGCATTGCATTCCCATGGTCTGACCTCCAGATCGACTGGGTTGGACCACTCACTAAGAGCTCTAGAGGAAATAAATATTTTCTCACGGTAACCTGTGCATTTACCAAATGGGTAGAATGCCTACCAGCTCCTAACGACACAGCACAAACAACTGCTATGTTGTTAATGAATCATATATTCTCAAGGTTTGGACTTCCCCTTCGGGTGAACTCAGACCAAGGTACACACTTCACAGGTGAAGTGATGAAAGAACTGTGGAAGACGCTAGGCGTCAAGGCCAACTTTCATGTCGGCTACCACCCACAGGCTTCAGGCCAAGTCGAGAGAGCAAACAGAACTGTGGTGAGTATTTTGAAGAAATACGTGGCCGCAAATCACAAGGACTGGGATGTGAAACTCCCTCTGGTCCTCATGGCCATAAGAGCCACTCCACACACATCAACTGGCATCTCTCCCTTCGAGATGATGACCGGTCGACAAATGACTCTCCCTCTACACCTGTTGTACCAACCAGGCGACGCCGTCATGGCGACAGCCTACACTACACAACAATACATGAAAGATTTGAATGTACACCTCAGAAACACTTTTGCTTTCGCCCAGAAAAACCTGGAAAGGTCCGCTGAAGGACGCAAGGCGTACTATGACCAGAAGGCCTCTCACAATGAACTCCAAGTGGGAGACAGAGTCTGGTACTATACGTTCGCCCCAGCAACCGGGAAAGGAGAGTCCGGGACCGGAACTCTCGCCCGCAAACTAATGCCCAGGTGGACTGGACCTCATCTGATAACAGACAAAGTGTCCTCAGTCGTCTACGAGATCAAAATCAGCAAAGGCCGCAAAGAGCCAATTGCTAAATGGGTACATCGAAATCAGATCAAACCTTACAAGGCGTTCAATGACTCCACAAAAGACAAAGATCTCACAAACTCACCGACTTCATGGGATAATAAGGTCGTCCAAACACAAGTTAGTAAATAAACTAATCAGGTTTAAACTACCATATTTCCCACCCTATAAGTCGCATTGTCCAACTTGAACTTAGAAACGCTAAGTCCAACACCCACAACAAAAACTAATCTTAACAACCATTTAAATCCACAAGATTTAAGTTGACCTCGGTCATAAAGTTGAGACCTGTTTTCTTGTGTGTTGCACTTTGGAATCTGACGACAAGAGTGTGTCGAAGCAGTGAAACGTTGTTTCCTTGTTGTTTAGTCATTACTGTTGTCATTAGTTGAGATATTGTTTGGTTCTGAACACTCCCAGCCAAAAAGGTTTTGTATTAACATTGATTAATGAATAAGATGGATTTAACTATGCCAACATGCAGTTCGTTTTGTTAAATCTCAACCGTTGAAGAGTCAATGTAGTTTAAAGCTACTCAAGGTACCATAAACTACACTGGCCTCACGATTTCTAAATTGAACCGATTCGATCGTTTCTATTCTAGATTATCTATTCATTTTGATGAGTCTCGCCATAGACTTCAAAATTTATTAGGTACACCAAATCCTACGTCGTTCGTCTAAAAGACAACAGACATTTAGATCAAACTATATTTCATTTTTCTACTTTAGTTTAACCTAAACTAAGTAATGAATGGAGGAATAGTTTGGAATTAGAGGCCTTCGTTACAGAAGCCCTCCAAAATTCTATAGGTATAGATCCCTATATCTAATTTACAGAATTGATCCACCCCTTAATTGGTAATTATAGCTGATCTAAACCATGATAGCTTACATACCAGGTGCATATAGGTAGGGCCTAATGTAAAATCCCAATCATAAGCCCACCTAAAACCACATAATTGCATGACACATAGAACCAGAGTGGCACTGACTGGAGACCAACCAGCCAACAACCTTCGATGTGGGGACCTGCAGCTCCAACGCTTGGTCTTCAACCTTCATCCAAGGATCGCCTCCTCTGCGTCAATCGAGGGATCCCCTCTACATGCTGATTATGAAAACAATTGTTGCTGATCAATCAACAAAACTAATCGTTGTGGATTTACTGCTGTGGGATTACCGCTGTGGATTATAAGACTTTGTTTTCC
Organism: Garcialebias charrua; assembly: GCA_038048925.1. Classification (NCBI taxonomy): domain Eukaryota; kingdom Metazoa; phylum Chordata; class Actinopteri; order Cyprinodontiformes; family Rivulidae; genus Garcialebias; species Garcialebias charrua. The sequence continues at coordinate 9,062 of JBBPBX010078697.1, forward strand.
AAAGGATCACAGACTTTGTTTTCCAAGAGTTAACAGACTCAGTTTTCCGAGGGATTAAAAGCTTACCGCAATGGGATTACCTACGAACAGTATGGAAGTTCCAAAAACTTTATGGGATTATAATTTTTGATTTTTTCTTTTCCACTCGCCGGATTACTTCAAGATCAGAGACAGTTCAAGGTTTCCTTTCGTGTTGGACCCCATCCCCAACGACTGGCGATGGCTTCCAAAAGGGGGGAGATGTAGTGGACATGACCTTGTCCACTTTTAAGACACCTGTGTACTTTTGAACTGTCCAGTGATGACCTTTACTGACCTCTCAGTAAAGCAGGACATTTAACACAATTATTCCATTAGTTATAATCTGAGGACATATAGTCACTAAAAGAGACTATTTCTATATCTTGATTTTATTCTAATGTAATCAAGAATAACTTTTCTCATTTTCATGATATGTGCTTTTATGCTGTGTTATTCTGAAATGTGTTAATTACTGTCTTCACTGCTGTGTTTAAAGGTGAAGCCTTCGGGTCACAGAGACCGGACGGTTTTGTTTAGAAACTCAGAGACAGTCTGATGAGCAGGGCTCCAGCGTTATCTGTCTTTTTTCCTAAACATTTCTCTCTGCTGCTGGCTTGTAACCTTGGGTTTGATAAAGCAAGTGAACTCCTCTCTGTGTTCCTGCTTTTAAGTTCTAACTGTGCGGAAACGCTTCAGTCTTTGAATGGACAGAGAGTTTGAATGGACGGAGACCTGAAAGCTCTCTGCCTTGCAGCTGGTCAAGCTTGGTCAAGAGCCAAAGACTAACTTGTCAGCTAGAACTGATGGACGCCTCCATCCAGTTCCCCGAGCAAAAGCTCCAAAGTTCTTAATGAACTTTCTTTGAGAAACATCTCGTCTTGAAGTCAGCCAGAAGCTGCCACATGTTTCTGACGGCTGACGCGGATCCGAGGAGACGTTGGAAGTAAACGACCAGTTCAGACGTACGAGGGCCGGAAGGACTCTGTGCACCTGGGAGGCTGGCAATATCTTTATCAGACGCATCGTCAAAAGGTAAAGAGCGGTTTACAAACGTACCTGGGATTTAGCCGAAGTCGGATGGAATGTGTCATCTCTGGTTACACTCGAGATAAATAACTTAATCTCTCCAACCTCTTATTCCTCCTACTCTTTCCCCTCTCTATCTAAGCTGGAAACTATATTTTTAAGCTAAAAGAGCCCACAGACTAAATATGTTAACATCCAATATTTATGTCTGTTGTGTTGAATTTAAGTGTGCTGACGTTTTAAATTGAAAGAAAGTGAAATCATGTCAATCAAGTGTAATGGTGTTAATTTAGTTGATTTATTCTAAATAAATGATAGTGTCTCTTTGACATATCAAACTAAGTTAACGTCTTTGTCACTTAATGGCTCTGTTTATTTATCCATCATAAAGATCACAGAAATATTGAATAAACTGAAAAAGAAGAGAATCCGTGAATTTACTATTCAATCTGAATAAGTAAATTAATTAAGGTAAAAAGGAGGTCAGTATTAAACTGACCCCCCCTTTAACCCCTTTACATTCCTGTTGATGGTCAGTGGGATTTTTCTGTTTCTAAACTTTATGTTGTAAATTGTTGCTGTCTGAATCTAAATGACTTGAACTTTGGTGACGTAACTCTAAAGACACGTGTATGAAAAGAGTTGGACACTTTGTGAATAAACAGTGAAGACAGAGGTTCAGTGTTGTCCTCAGTGTCCCTGATGATGGAGGAGGTTGTGGACTTGTTCAGTGTGATGGTCCCATCAGGCTGCATCAGGCCTCCTGAAGGCCCACAAGCTCACAGCTCTTTTTCCACAGCTTCACCTGCACATCAGAGTCAGAGGACTGCATGGAGATCATTGTGGATCAAGATGGATCCAAAGCTTCATCACTTCATGTTCATCCAGTGAAGACTTGGAGGGAGTTTCTTTAAAAGCTCCTCGTTACAAACTATGAAGTCAAACATGAAAATGTTCTCCTCCAGTGTGAAAGAGTTGACTCCGGTAGTTTTCCACATATATTCATGTGTAATTCTGAAATGTGTCTACAAACTGTGTGTAAACAGAGCACTCAGCTGAATGTGACAAACATCATGTGGAAACTGGAGTCACATGATGGAGCTCCATTTGTCTGCTGGAGTCTGTGGAGGTCAACAAATATGGAGGAATGGGACAAGCGTAGAATCTCCTAGAAGACGTTTAGGTGGAAATATAAGAATGAATCTGCAGCTAAACGCTAAATAAAAGAGACAAAATGAGTAAAGCAGCTATAATAATAATAAAACAGAAGTCATCATTTATCTGCTGCCAAACTTTACTCAACAAATTAGAAGATAAACACAAAGTAACAAATTCAAACTGTTCTCCATCACAAACAACTTTTCCACACACGTCAACATTGTTCACCTATTTTCTGTCACTTCGGCTGTTTCCGCAGCTAAACAAACACATGCTAGTTGGCAGCTGGCTCCATTTTGGTTGATAATTCTTTAATGAGGAATGCATTAAGCATCGAGATGAGAACAAACTTGAAGGATTTAGTTTTTGACTTCCTGATTTGTTGGAGCGCTCTTCATGACTTTGTGCTGAGTGTTTTTACTCTGAACTTCTAAACATACAAGAAATAAAATGTTTGTTTTTCACAAAGTTCAACGTTTTGTTCAGCACATCCAGCGACTGTTGCAAATGTAAATGTTCAATGTTTTCCTCACAGAAACCTGCGCACATTTCAAGAAATCCATCAGAGGTTTGAGTTTAGTAAATCAGTGAACATCAACAGATCCAATGATTTGGATTCAAAAGATCCAAAACTCCACAGAAACCAGTTTGAGCTCAACGGAGACATTTTTGTCCATTTTATAGTCAAACACAAAGACATTTAAATCTAAATCATTCTTTGGACATCAAAAATCTTATGACTGTAATTAAATCTTTTTATTTTTAAAGTTTCCAAAACTCATGTTTCCATCAAATCACAAAGTTTTGTTAACGAACGTGAAAGTTGATGTTAAATAGTTTAAACATGAACGCAGCAGGAAAAGTCATTTTGAACGCTGCACACAAGATGACTTTTCTGTGGATCATCAGTGGAAAATATTGTCCACAAGTGATTTCAGCAGCATGTGGTGGTTGAGGCCAGTGTTCCTTTAACAGCTGTTTCCTCTTGCTCACATCTGTTTGACAGAATCAAAGGAGTGAAATAGTTAGAAATGTGTTCCAGTTTGATCCAGGTGAAGTTGAAGAATTCAAAGTGAAAGAATTCAACAAGAGCCTCAACAGTCTTCTACTCTCCATCATGTTCAGCCTCTGGATTGAGACGTTTCAAACTGAAAAGTTCATTTCCTTTGGCTTCCAATGATTTTAGCAGCTCAAGTCTTTTTTCATTGACTCCTTTAAGAATAGATTTGGACTTGTTCTTAAATGTTGTGTTTGAACACCTTCACTTTGTTGTTTTATGGATGTTATTTTGGAGTTTGTTGTTCAGCACATTGGTCAACTCTTGTTGTTTAAATCTGCTTTATTAATAAAGTTGATCTCATTTGATTCATGGATCAGCCTGTATTCTATATTTATACAACATGTAATGATGTTACACAACTATTTGATGTTTTTTCTAAGAGAATGGCTGAACTTTAGGACTTGATGACAGTTTTTCTACCTGATTGTTGTTTATTTGATGAAGAAATGTGATTTGATGTCTCTGTGATTTAAATGTGTCTGGAATGACAAAAAGAAAAAAGAACTTGAACAAGTTTCTGTCCACAGTCACACTGACTAAAGCTGACACATTAAAGCTGGTCAAACTTTGCTCGGCGGCTCCTCTCATCACTCCGTCCTGGAGTTTATTGCTGAAGGCTGTTTTTGTCCAAGTGGACAAATGTCTGAGCCTGAAGACCAAGGAGACAGCAGCTGTTCAGATCCTGAAGAAGGATCCAGATGTTTCCAGGACTCTGATAAAGAGGTTGATCCCAGACGTGTGTTCATGAAGATTCAACACTTTTCTTTCTGCTCTGCTTGAAGATGCACCACAAGCTGCTCATCTTTCATGACATCATCTAGTTTGTGTTGATTAAATACTAATCCTTCTTAAACTACATCAGATGGGTCTAAATTCAGTGAAATATTTACAAGTTGCCATGGGAACACAGAAACTGAATGATGTAGAGCTGAAGAACAGATCAGTTTGAGCTCTTATTTTGAAGAGCAGCAGCTAACGGAAGTGATGTTCTCCCAGCACCGGAAGTTGCTCAGTTGTGACGTCAGTGTTTGTTGTTCTGCTCCGTAGCTACGAGCTGAAGGCCTTTTCTCTCGACTGCTGCTCAAATGAGTTGAAGTGAACGTTCAATTGAGCTGTAACATCTGTAAATGTTGCTGACCGGAAGTGAACAGATGTGGAGACAGCGGCTCAAACAGCTGGAAGCAGAGGAAGAAGAAAAGTCTGAGGATTTTGGAAGTAGAGCTGCAGCTCAGGAACAAACGGAGCAAGACACATGTTAGATGCTGTTTTCAGTCCCAACCATCAACTGCATTCCAGAATCGATCAGTTTACAAATTCAGCCCCGCTATCTGGTATGACAGTGTTCTGTTTAATGTAAAGAGTTTTGGTGATAATTTAAACAAGTGTCAATACATTTATTATGTTCATTGTGTGAACAGGTAAGTAAGTAAGTAAGTAAGTAAGTAAGCAAGCAAGCAAGCAAGCAAGCAAGCAAGCAAGCAAGCAGAGGTGGGTAGGAACGCGTTACATTTACTCCGTTACATTTACTTAAGTAACTTTTTGAGAAAATTGTACTTGTGAGAGTAGTTTAAATGTGAAATACTTATACTTTTACTTGAGTAAATTTTAGGGGAGGAAACTGCAACTTTTACTCCGTTACTATGGGCTTTCTGCCGATCGCTACCGTTACTTTTTGTTTAAAATATATAAAAACATTTGCGGCAAATTTATTGCGTTACTTATTGTCACCTGACATCTAACCAATCAAGTGAAGCCAACCAGTCACGTGACCACAACAAACTCTCCACGCAGCCGGCGCAGGCCAGTGACGTTGAGATTCTGGACTCGGTTTGAGATGAAAGCGGTTTGAGAGAAAGACGTTCGGACGGTTCCTGAAAGAATGGCGACAGAAGCTGGCGAAGCGAATTCAGAGCACCTCTGGCCTCACATACGATCTATGTTCACCTTTCAGTCGTCTAAAAAGAACAGTTGCATCATGCGCTGTCAGCTGTGTCTGCCAAAACTTGTAGATGTTTCAGCCTACATGAACTCGACGTCAAATTTGAGAAAACACCAGTGCTTTAAGTGGAAAAAAATAAGTGCCGGTACCCTCCCTTATCTCTTCAGACAGGCTTTTGGTTAATTTTGTACATTGATTTTAGAGTTTGTTATGTTTTACCTTTTTGTATAGTACTTCTGTGATTTTAAGATTTTATTTTTCCTTTTGTAAAGCACTACAGTATGTGACTCTCATGTCTGTGAAATGTGCTATATAAATAAAACATACTTACTAAAAGTAAAAACTCATTTCTTAAATATGCTGGTGAAGATGTTTTGCCAGAAATTTTGAATAAAGTAGAAGCCATTTCCTGCATTCTGGTGTATTTTAACAAGTTGTTAAACATCTATGTTTACCTACATGTAAACACTTGATTCAATAACTATTTTAGAGACATCTAACAAAATAAAGTCAGGTCCTGTGGACAGATTAAAAAATTGTTTAAATTATTATTGATCATGAATCAGGATATTTTAGAGACACCTCATTCAACTAGATCATATAGACATCATCCTGTTTTTAAACTCACTCCTGTGGCTATAATTAAATTAATGTGACACTTTATCACAGTGGCTTTAGGGGTGCAATTGACTTTTATTTTGTTAATTTTTATTTAGTTTTATTTGTAACACAACATGCCATTTTACTAAACAATGGTGACACTCAACTGCATGTATAAAAATATTAACTTTACCCAATGAACAGGTGACATTTTAATAACCACCAACAGTGAATTTAGGAGGGGTTTTTACTGTTTCTGATTTAGTGATAGATGTGGTTTAATGTAGAGACTTGCCTGCAGCTGTTCCTTCATACACACCGTGGTGAAGTTAGTTTATGACTCTGTCATGTTTTCATCAGCTGGGTTCTCTCGTATCGTCAAGAAACACTGCCTGTTCTACTTCCGCCTCCCTCGCGCTCTGTCGCGTTGCAGAGTTTGTTTGTTTTTTAACAGATTTCGCTGTTGTCTCCTCCCCCCGTCTGTCCTGAGGTTGTGATTGGCCAAATGACGCGCTCCACCAAAGATGTTTTATTGTCGAGAAGATGCATTGCTCTGTCTTGAAATCCAGTCAGGGGGAAATTATGCCGTCTGCCATGGGTCTTTCAAGTGAAGAAGACGAAAATAAGTTCCGGAACGCACCTTACTCTTAAAAAAAGTCCCGGTACTCTCAGGGTTAAATTTTAGAAGTGGTGGAACTGGGTTCCGGTGAGTTCCGGCCCACTTAAAGCACTGGAAAACACGTTGCGGTAAGTTTACCTTTATTTTTTTCTTTTTGTGTGTGTAATGATGTCAGCTCTATTACAACAGCATGCATAACTTTAAAGCTGTGTATGATGTGACTATTGAATGTTACGTGGTGTGTTGCTAAAAACGTGTTCACACTCTGTGAGCACACATGAGCAAAATGCTAATGTAGCTAAAAACAAACGGTTTGCTAAATAATGGGACGGCTGGTGGAAGATGTAGCTACACATGCTAACAGTCCCCTCAGATTTTTAAAGTCACAAACCTCCAATAAGTGTCTTAGTGGAACACAATTTGTTAAGTGTCCTTGGGTGTCCTGAAAGGCGCTTTTAAATAAAATGATTATTATTATTACAATTGATTCATACAGGACTAGTAGGAAACAAACCAAAATTCATAAAACGTCACAGTATTATACTATTTATCTAAAAAAATGTTCAATACAGAAACAACTGGACTTAATTTGTAACAGAAGACGTTTTGCTCTTCATCCGAGGAGCTTTCTCAATTCAATTCAAAACCAGTTTTTATCAGTTACATCAAATAGCCAAAGCAAAATCTTACATTCCAAAATGGATCGGGTTTTAAGCATCCAGACACTGGAACAATCTGTTCATTGATATTCAGCCAGAAGATAGCTATTCGCACTAAATAACTTTATTTGTATAGCACCTTCCTACAATGCCTTGTATTGACCAAGGTGCTTAACAGGACAGAAAATATAAAAACCGGTACAATAAATCAGTGAAAATAAAATAAAAGCAACAGCAATAAAATGAGGCAATGGAAATAAAAATGCTACATACTAAAATACCAAAGTAATAAAAGTTACACACTGAAAGCTTTTTTGAACAAGTGAGTCTTCAGTCTGGTTTTGAACAGAGTCAGATCAGAGGTGGCACGCAGGCAGCTCAAGGGGGAGGCTGTTCCAGGCTTTTGAGCCGGCAACAATAAAG